>JAODTK010005788.1:0-146045 GCA_026419785.1 Sclerodactyla briareus | reverse complement strand
TAAATCGTTGTCCGCAATCTTGGTTTTGATAATGTCTATAACGAAGGTGGAGCAAACCAGCATTTTTTAGCCAGTTAGGAAAACCCGCAGAACAGGCTTAAACAGTATAAAAATAAACGAATGACCGTTCAGGAAGCTTCATGCATGAGCGTGGTTTGAGCCAGTGGTTAGCCTCTTAGTTAGGCCATGGTTAGTTCGGGCTTTGTCCGGACTTGCAATCGAGGAGGGGGGGGGGGGGGGTGGAGACATTCTCTCCATCGCTCTCTCCTCAGTCCAAAACGGAGTGACTGTTGAATTTGAGGCAATCTGCCAAGTAGCGTGTTAATTGGAAGTCTATATTGGAAAAGAAGTTATCCGACATGGGTTATTACTACTGAATAAAAATAAATGCTGAATAATAAGTAACTACCTATCATCAGAGTACGCACTCCCTAGCTCCCATCCCTATACCTTGCTATACAAAAATACTTACCACGGGAGTTAGGAGTTTTCTTCAGTTTTTGTGAGACAGTAACTTAGGAGAGCTGTATACAGGACAATAAATCGCAGCAGAATAGGCCGAGGGGGAATCTTCCACTTCTGTAACGGTTACAAAGACGGACTACTATAGCTACAGCGAAGGGGAAGGGTGTCAGGAAGAGCAGGAGGTGGCCGGCGAGGATCGATCTGATGGCATTCACATTGACCCAGGACAGGTATTCACTTCAGGTCTATAACTGAAATGACTGAAATATTTGCATAATAATGACGGAATGGATTGGTAGTACAATTATATGCGAATGGAACGGTCTGGTTTATGTTAAGGTGATTGGTACAAACCACATATCATGTGGTACGATGGCTTACTCATGGCATTCGTTGAGGTCGTTGAGAGAATTAAGCGAATCACGAATGTTACTATTTGGGTTGTGGAAACGCCGCCTACATTTCCATTATTCTTTTCGTTGATGGGAGTAAATGGCTATTTTGGGGGCAGTAACCAACTCCAGATGCTATGTTTCCAATAGGTCGCTCTCGTTGAGTCCCCTCTCGTAATGTCCTGAATGGAGCCAGTAGCGCGACAATCCAGACGGACCAACAGGGCGGGCCTAATTTATGAATATGGATAGGATTCCAATGATGCGAGGCGGGGACCGGAACGCTGGCCCGGATCCCCCCAGTCGGGACATAGAAGCCCCCCCCCCCCCCTCAAGGGTTTTGAACATGAAGTGCGCTAGTTTTTAAACCTCTCCCTGAGTTGAAGAAATATTGTGCACAAGGTGACCGAATGTTTTATTCTGGCTGATGAGGGTGGTGAGAATGTTGTGATTGCCCCGGGGGGGGGGGGGGTCTCTGAGGAAAGGGTTCGGGAATCTAGGATAGGGTACCACCGAAATACGTCGGAAGAGTTTTGACTGCAGGTGTGGAGTAGGGGCGCTAGTCAAGAAGGTGGTAACCGAACGTCATTTGTCAGACTGCCTAGGACTAAGGGTAGGACTCCGTAGATGCGTATACGGGTCTGGAACGCACGTGGAAAATCGCGCTTCACGGGGCTGAGAAGGGGCGCAGTGTTGAATTGTATCCTGGTGTTTAGTTGAAAAATAGGTATTGGTGCCACGGAGAATAATAGTTCTAAATGAAAGGAACCTAACACAATAGGCAAAAGAAGCAAATGTACCGATGCGTATACGGAGGCGTATTTACCGCGAATGAATTCTATAGACTATCGGCTTAAAAAGCCAAGCAACGACAAATACATGGGCTGCGGATTGTATGCTTTCCGCATAACTTACAGTGTTTTTTCTCTGACAAACGAAAACGTTTCTTTTCGTCCAATATGTGATGTTCACATCGCTCGAAACAGGCATACACATATATGGATATGGAATCCCAGCCGATTTTTTATTCCTTGACGAAGTCAAAATGAATAGATGCAGTCATGCCGGTGCGTCTTCTCTGGTGTATGTAGGTGACGCCAAGCTTTGTAAACAACGATAACTGGACCACACTGGATTGGATGAAGCTCATACTTGATATGTGTGTCCCCATGATGGACATGAACCCTATTGTATTGGGATCAGGCAGAGGTACTAGGGTCAATAGGGGTCAAAGTCTGAAAACCTTGAAAACGATAAGTCCAGAAACGGTGGTCTGATCAGTTTGAAATTAGTGTACAGCTTTCTTATGTGGAGCAAAGGAACCCTATTTGTTTTGGTTTAGGTCGCGTGGAATTTTGGTCAAAAATAGTAAAATTTGTTGTGGAAAGCCGAATATCTGGGCCAATTTGCTTGTAAACAGTAAACACGATGAACTCGAACCTCAATAGCTGGATGAAGAGCCATATTTACATATTTTAGTATGTGTGTTCCCCATTGATGGTTAATGGACCCATTGTTTTGGGGTCATTTGAGGTTCATCTGAAGGTCACCATAGTCAGTCTGAAAATTTGAAATTGGAGGAGTGCAGCTTTTTTTATCAAGAGTGAGGAACCCCAATGGTCAAACTTGGTTGGGAAAATGGGGGGAAATTGGCAGATTTGTTGCACATAATGAGCTCGTACAATCTCCCTTTGTCATTGTGTCTGGCTATAGGTTGTCAGAAGAGTCAACGGCATCACTGAGCCTTTTGGCTTATTAGGTTAAACATTCGTACCGCACGCCACTTCCGCATTTTTGGATCTAGCCTAAATGTCAAATGCACAGTGCGCAGGACTGGAAAACTACTGAGCATAGGGATGTAGTCGAGGCGACAGTCATCGTGACAGATCTCGAATTTTAGTCATAATGATTAGGGGTTATAAACCTGTAAAGCGCCCCCCGCTTTGGGCAAGTTTCGACTCGAAAAGCGCTATAATAAGTTTATTATTAGTATTATTATATTATTATTATATTAATTTAATTCTTATTATTATTAGTATTATTATTATTATTATTGATTGGATGAGTCCATAGAGCAAAAACAATAATTAAAAAAGGACAGAAGAAAGTAGCACGGAATGGGCAACATGAACCGGGGAAAATACCACATTACGAATATACATAACGACAAATAACTGCCCAGGAAATCTCCCCATTGAGGCTGAATGAAGTCCGTATGCATAAGCTTAGTATATGAGTCTTTACGCTCAGAATACAGATTAGCCTTTCTGACACAGGTGGGGTGTTCAATATATAGCCCTCCCGCACCCGCGTTATTGAAGACGAGCCTGACTAGTACTGCCGGTGAAGAGTCTACTTCGTGCGACGCCCTTATGTTAGGAGGACCACTGTAGTTTGGACATCATGAAGAAACACTGATGCCTGGACAATAAAATGATGGATCATGGCGAAAGTGTGAGTTGGAGGGACTGAATTTTTCACTCGGTTACAGATTCTACGGTTGATTAAAATTAAAGTAAATTGAGAATTCTATTTGTAACAATACACTGACGGACCCACCAGTAATACCTTTCAATATAGCTGAAAGTTTCGTGTATTACCAGATGCCCAAATTAGATGATTTTTCTGACCAATGTATCTAATTTTTAAGAGCTAATTTTACAACATCTCGACAAATATTCTGTAATATATCTCTTGACTGGGACACAAAAGTGTCCGTGCACATGAAAATGAAAACATACTCCCATTTAATTTTAGAAACATTTCCCACGGACGGGACGGAAGGTGCAGGAAATCTGCTACGGAGACACAAGTTGACTTGTACGCACATATTTCCAACAACTAGTATGTCTTATATCGTTAATTCCTGATTTGTGGGGTGTTAGAATAGGAATAAACATACAGCAGGTCGACTTTTAACTGAGTCATAACAGATCTCGTCTCTGAATTTAGCTTAATAACGAACTCGGCTGCGGCTCGTCGTTATTACCTGAAATTTTAGTCTCGACTGTTTATTCGCCGGTATAACGTCTCCAGTTGCCAGTTATTCATTAATTACCCGAACGATTAGGATATCTGATATCTCCAGATCTATATCTTCGTATCTCTAAACAGTAAAGAAGCAGCTAGGGTAACTATTGATAGTTCGGAAGTCGAAATGACATTGCGCCACCATAACACAAAAAGATTCCAAAGGACCGGAAAACGTGAAACAAGTTAATATAGGAGGGGGTTATGATGTTTGTTGCAGAATAAGGGACAGTCGCGTGACTGGGTTTAGCCAATCAGAATGTAGTATTCCGTTAAAAAAACGGAGTAGGGTGGTAGATCAGCTTTACAAACCTTTGCCTCAATAGAGAATGTTTTTATTTCCGGTCTAAAATGGGGTATTTCTGCTTGAGCGCGGTGGTTGTTTTGCTGTTTTCTTTCCTCTTACTGGAACCCAGCCAGGTACCGTGGATATTCCTAATCCGACCAGATTGGAACCAGCTGTGTCGGCCTCACAGGGAAAACTGTTTTGCCTTAGTTCCTAACCGGTGATAATGTATGTCAATACCAGGAAAACTATCGTGTATGTGCATTGGGTAACCCAGGGGTCAGTTTTCGGACTGAAATCTACAACATTAGGCTCCGTGGGGAGATATTTTTTGTAAAAGCCTGGTTCTCTGTTCTTTTAGCATGAGGTGATACACCTACTTGTCATCAAAAGCCAAGAACCTCTCTTTCAGACTACATTGAAGATGGAAACATGGTAGCTGAGTTCGTAGCCTGAGCTGATGGATGGCCACTATGACATCTTTTGGGCCTATTTGATAACACTATGAGCAATTTATGACAGTATGGAGCAATTTATGCGCTTAAAACACGGTTCATAACAATCATCACTTTGACAGAAGATTATTGGATTCGAAACAACAAAAGTTGTCCGTCAAAATCTGGCGCAAAGCAAAAGATGCAAAAATTGTGACCCAGAAATATAATATGATCATATCCCACGGTCTTCATTGCTTACCCGTCAGACAGCGGACATGGCGGCAGAAATATACACCTATTTTTCCCCCCATTTACTTATATTTATTTATTACCACTACACATTGGCATCATATTTTACCTTTTAGGTGATTCGGTGATTAATAAAGGAATTTACCATTAAACAATATGGTGATGGTTATGGTTATGATTATGACGGTGGAAAGGACAGGATAAGAAATAATACCCTCGTGTATCAAGCGATTAGCTATTATAATATATACTATATTATTTATGACAAGGCGTCCCAAAATGTATGTGACCGGTTGGGCAATCGGGTTTGCTATTATTCACTACACAACAACCAAGAGTTATGCAGACCATCGTCAGTCAACGAAACATCATTATTTTCACATATAAACACATAAGAATTCCTAAAAGGACTGACCAATAAGTTTGACTTTCAAGACAAAAGCCATCAATTGTTTTTTCTTCTATCCCCCCCCCCCACTCTTTCTCATAAAGACCAAAATTGAATAAAAGTTTTACGCGCAGTCAACTCACTTTCTTTGACCAAAATCCAACTGAAATGTTCTGAATCCCTAGCAGCCCGGGCTCTTTGCCTTTTTAAAATCGGAATTCTGTCATTATTCATTGCTTTATTGTACAAGGCAGCCAGGACATGCGATCCATCCCCCACCCCCTGCCAGGCAGCAAACACCATCCCCCTCTACACTCCAACAACCTATCCCCACGTAGAAGTCAAGGAGTCCCAAAATATATATTAAGACAACCACCACTTTGTCTATCTGTTAATGCGTCCGCAGGTGAAGGAGAGAGAAAGAAAAATGTTACAGTATTTGTAGGCTAATCACCCTAATCAATTGGTGGAGTAGAAAGGGTTTGCCCCTTGTGGGCCGCTCATAACAGCACAGTAAAAGTGTCACAGAAGCTATGGTTAACTCGTTCATCAGTGCTTCATTCTAAAGGAGCTATTATTATGATGGAATTAAATTCTGAACATCAAACACATCAGATCCAGAAAATGTTAACGGACCATAACTGCTGGTTTGGCGAAATTCTTACCAAGTGGAAAAGGGGGATATATATGCAAATAGGCACCATACAATGAACTACCACTGACTTCCAGCTGTACCGATCAAAATGAATTTCTGGATGAAAGATGGTCTACTAAGGTCTGTGGAAAGCCAACAAACTAAACAAATCGCATAAAAATATGTAAATTAGAAAAAATGACTCCAGTTTATATTTCTCGCAAAAACCATGGAGCCCACAGCACCAAGTTTTCGTGAAACAATCCGACACACTTGGAAAATCGCATAAATTATGCAATTGACCGCCACTTAATTCGCATATTTCAGGTGTTGAAAATCTAATCCAGTTTTCATAGACTGGTATCCAGGTCCTAATGCCAAAAACTTCCACCACTGTAGCACAGACGGTTTCTCGCGTAATCTTGCTAACGAGCTTCACCAATAAATACATAAAATAAGCTAATCCCAAAAATTAAAGAGGAAATTTCGTCAATTAAAATAAATCTTGTAAACCATATACTGACACCAGCAATTTAGAGAAATGAAACAAAATGGTTAGTTTCACTCATTTTTCGTGGCAATTAAAAATTGATTTAATTATAAGGCGCGTTTTTTTCCCCGTGCACGCGGGCGGCGGGCGTTTTGGAAAGGTAGAAAAGAAAAGTTATCGCTTCAAATTTCCTTTTAGCCCTCATTACGACTGCTTATGTCGTCGTGAGTCATGCAAATTCGCGTCGCTTGTTCGCTGGATGCTAGCAGGCGACAATCCATCGTTAATCAATGCCTTGCTACCCAAAATCTCATTCAGATTTGTGTACACCCAACCACGGTGCTACACAACAAAATTGTGGTTTCATAATCGCCTCACGGTTTTTTGTGAGGAAGGAATCCTGCACGAGAAAGTGTGCATGCATACACGCACACACGCATAGTGACACAAACTAAGTCTATCTGAATTCAGTTAAGGGGAGACAAAAAGTCCAGTCACAATTAATGATATTGTCGTTTGAGGAATGTGGTGATTATCGGGAATAATCCGACATCCCATGCCACTGTAGCCCGAGTTTCACTGAAGGTAAGCTGGATGGTAGATCCCCCTAGCTTGTGCCCTTTTAGTGACCATCCAGGTCTCGAGTTCCTCGCACGCCACTCTGAATTCTCCATGCGACGAAGGCCCCTAAGGGTCGATCCCTCCGCATGATCGTGCTGTCGAGTACAAATAACAAAAAATGGCCACATTTTCGTCAAATCAAGTTTTTTCTGAGGACCCTTTTTTATTGAGGTGGGGTGGGGGGTGGGGTCGATCCTCCAGAGCCTGCCCCCGCCCCTTGGGTGCACCACTGTATGTGTGGTCTTAGTAGTCCCCAGAGGTGCTTTGGGGTCATATATTTTCAAAATATACACCTAGCAAAACATCGTGTGTCAAGATTATAACAGGTCCTGTAGCTCTGGCCAATCAGTTTCCATGATTTTCCAAAACAAAACAAAGATTTCATGACCTCTTTTTGATTTGTTTACATGAAAAAGTTTGGATTATGACACGCAAAGAAGGCCAAGCGGCACCAACAGCTGTAAACAGCAGAAAGCCAATAGATCAATCTCACGTTCCATTGACTCTTCACATATTGTTCTCTGAATTCAAACTTTTCACGCATAGATTCTCGCTCTCAAAACATTTCATGACTGCTCCGGTTACATGATTGCAGGAACCATGTTTGTAGTAAGAATGTCCAGCAGGTCCTGAACCCACGGCGGGACAACTTGCCAGGCACCATCACTACCTTGCGCAAGGCCAAACTGGAATGACATGGGCCACACACATACCAAACACAATCCTGATGGTGACATCATGAGGCCAAGGGCAAAGTTGGGGGTGTTCATAAAGCACCCGGAAAGTCAGATCTCCAATTGGACAAACCCCTCCTGGTGTTGTAACACACGAAAGGAGCAAAACGAGAGACAGAATGTCAAGCTGAGCAAAAATATTCCACATTCAAGGAAAAGGCTAGAGCCATCGGCACAAACCCCTACTCCTGCCCTACCTGCGGGAGAGGCCTTCCCGCGGCGTGGTAGTCTCAATCATCAGCCACATCAGGGACAAACCACAGCAATTCTAATAACTATACTAATATTCTATACTTAAGATGTCATTGTCATCTCGGCAACGAAGGACGAACAACATCGGAGGAATGTGGCAGAACATATGAGCGCACCATTTGTCTTAAGGGGATCGTGTAAACTCCCGCTAACAGTTCAAGTAAATATGTGCTAAAGAAAAACAACAAGGCGCATTGAGCACTCTACTGCGATTTATCACAATACCGCCGCACAATCAAAACACTGAACCAATTTCATCAACTTTTACGTGTCAAAATACAACGAAGCACTCATTGGGTCCTAAACCCAACGTTCAAAATATAGATGACAAGGCGATTGCCCAAAAGTATCTCGCTGGTTGCCAGGGTGCGGATCATGGTTTCATTATTCACTCAGTACACAAACCAACTGTTCATGAGGGAACCATCGTCATTGGGTCAAAACGAACATCAATATTTCACATAAACATACCTGAAATAATACCAATAGTTTGATCTTTATACGAAAGTCCCTTAATTGCTTTTTCTCCCCCCCCCCCCCCCACTCTTCTTCAATTCTTTTACAAAAAAATCCAACTTGAAATGTTTAATACCCTTAGCAGCCTGGACTTCATTGCCTTTCAAAATCATTCTTCATTTATTCATTGCCTTTTTATTTTCAAAGCAGCCAGGACATGCCATCAACGCCCCCCCCCCCCTGCATGGCGGCAACACCCCCCCCCCCCTCCAAAACACAGGTACACACCAACGACCTATCCACATGCAGCAGTCAAGGGAAGTCCAAAATGATTCTGTAGGAACATTCCACATTTGTCTATCTATCATTTGCCTATTTTGACATATAATTGACATTTATAGCAACGCAGCCACGACCAGTACGTGAAAATGGTTGCAATCCCGGAATATCCGGGGGAGGGGGGGTAGGGGTGGCGGTGGTGGGGCAACGCATCCCCAGGTGGTAAGAGAGAAAGAAGTAAATCAACCTAATCAAAGGTTTGGGTAGGTATAAGAGGGGTTGCTTGATCGGCAGCTTATACAGCAGTAAAATTGTCACAGGGCTATGTTTACTTAGCCCCTTGTAGAGGACTTCCGGCGATTATATTTCTTTTCAATCTTCAGTGTGGGTTTTCTGGATTGAGCCCCGTTATACGACCTGAGGGATTGGTCACGCTGTTCAGGTCGGCAGAATCAGAGGCTGCTGACATAGAGGCGTCGTACTGTATTTTAGAATGGCTGACGGAAATGGACAAACAGGGAATTCCATTGGCGAGACGAGACGCCTTGACAAAGGCTATGGTTACTCCGTTCTCAGTGCTTTATTCTAACAGAAGATATTATAAATGGAATTCAATCAAATTCATGAACATCAAACAATCAGATTCAGAGAATGTTAACGGACCTGCCATATGGGTTTGGCGAAATCCTTACCAAAGTTGGAAAAGTGGAATGAATTATGCATATTAGGCACAAACAATGAGCTTTAACAGCAGTAAAATTGCACAGGACTATGGTTAAATCGTTCCTCAGAGCTTATTCTAACAGAAGCTAATTATATGATGGAATTAATCAAATTATGAACATCAAACACATCGGAGCCAGAAAATGTTAACGGACCATAACTGGTTTGGCTTAAAATTCTTTACCAAGTGGGAATGGAATTGGAATAAATTATGCAAATTAGGCCATACAATGACCTGTACTGAAACCAGCTGTACCTTCAAAATGATCAGGATCAAAGGTGGATCACATCTACCAGTTTTGTGGAAATCCAACAACTTTCAAAAATTGCAAATTAAATGATGCAAATTAGACAATTAAATGACCTCCAGTGCCCCAACTTCACTTTAAATTTCTCGAGAACCATGGGAGACCACAATCCACCAAGAGTCGTGAAAATTCCTGCAAACTTGAGAAATTTGCATAAATTATGCAAATTAGACACTAATTAGCATATTTAGGCTGGAAAATGCCTACATGAGCTGTAAATGAAGCTTAACTTAAACAATAAATTACATAAAATGAGCTAATTACCCAAAATAATTAATGACTTTGCCGCTTAAAATCTAATCAGATTGTACGCCCAACCCCGGTGCTACACACAAATTTTGGTCATTAATCGGCCTCATGGTTTGTGGGAAATCCTGCCAACGTAGAGAAAGTGTGACATTACACACACACACACAAAAACATACACACATGCCACAGTGACCACAAGTCTCTTCCTGGTTTCAGCAGGCAGACAAAAATACATAAAATAAGCTAATTACCCGTTAATTAGTGACTTGCTGCCCCAAATCTAAGAGATTCGTGTAAACCCAACCCCGGTGGCTCACACATAAATTTTGTCATAATCGGGTTCACGGTTTGTGAGAAAGAAAGAAATCCTGCTAACGATGAGAGTGGGACATACACACACGCTAAAGTGCCACGAGTCTCTTCTGAAGTCATTCAGGCGAGACAATAAAACAAATTATCGATCTGTTCTTCTGAGATATATTTTATGCAGCCGGCAGACTCAAATCACGTATATGAAAATAATTTTGTCAACAGTCTCTCAAGGTCAGTCACAATGACAAAACCTCAAGTGATGACGGTCAATTTAACGGGAGTCTGGCCAACAATGCAGCCTAAAGAACACAAGCTAATGGTGGTTGATGATGTTGCATCATATTTTGACGACGTCACTGTGCGCCAAAATTGTTGAACATATTCTTTGAAGTCCTTCACTTGAACAAATTACTCAGACCACATGTTTTTACCCTCACGGTTGATCTTTACACTGGCACAGCGGTCAGCGAGTTCCTGGGGGGAGTAGCTCAGCCACAAATGGCCACGTTCACCCACCCGCTGATCATTTTCTTCGTTCCCTTACACATGACCCCTAACGTCCAATTCCCTCCAAATGTTTTGTTTTCTCACATGCTCCCAGATGGGTTGGAACACTGACTCTCACCTCAAAAATTTCAGCACCCGACTGACCTGTTCAAAAAATATTTGCAATCTTTCTAAAATTCCAAATGCCTTCTCCCCCCCCCCCCCTCCCCCACCCGTCATGAGGCAACAAAATCCCTCCTATTAAGGGGTCACATGGACCATATTAGTGAAGGTTCAAAACTCAAGTTGTGTGGGAATGGATTCTTCTCTTCTACTCCGATCCCCATGTTTGGAGGTGGGGAGGGGGACCACACACACTAGCTGCAGTAGGCTCATATTTCTTGGTATGAAACCCATTCCAGGAATTAACACATTTTTAGACTTTGTGTTCTTAGCTAGGAACGAATGAAAAACGTTGGGTAGGTACGTAATGGGAAATGACATGTCACCATGTGCCAGTCGGGTGGGGTCTTGATTATCTCTTGACATTTTCTGCGCAAACCTACCCACCCTTGCCCATCAGCCACTCATGATGCTCCCCCCCCTAGCATGAATTATATCTGCTTATGGCGGAAAAAGGAATGGTCATGTAGGCAGTTAGGTCAGAATATGACAGCGGCAAACCACGTACAGCCATACATGTGGGCAGTCAGCACTGAAGTTAGTGAATGAAATTATCACCAAATTCAAAATTTCCATGTAAAATTGCTCTCTGAGGGCCCACACCTAAGGACACCCCATGTATGCCCATTTAGTTGCCTACAACATCTGGAGGGGGGGGGGGGGGGTTTTTAGACAGTTTCACTCTCAACGCTCAAAGTTTCGGTTCAACTGAGCAGATTAATCCGGACACCAGATGTTTTCCAATCCCCATTTTTTATTCTTGGGTTGCCCACACTACGGCGTTGCAAAAGATGGGGGGGAGGCCCTCCTTCAAAAAATAATATCGGAGAGAAACACGGCATTAAACAAAATTCAAAATCTATGCCCCTTGATGATTACGTCCAACCACTATTACTAGGATATAGAAAACGTACTACCTCAGTAATTTCTCTTGGAAATGCCTTGGAATGGATAAATGTGCTATATATTATTTCTTTCCACAATGCCTGCTCAACAAAAATGAAATGAGATACATTTTTATTTCCTACCAAAGAGAACAAATGAGTCTTGTGTTTATCGTACATGCATATTGATGATAAATGATGGATAACATTCCAGCCACGGTCACACGGTAAGATGACAATGAGGAATGTTGAGCAGACAATCTGTAGAGACGCAAGCTATGATAATACGGCTTGGAGTAGTGGGATGAAAGATATATTTCCTGGGAATGAATACAAAATAACGGAAAATTTATTCTCTGAACAAGGTAGGCGGTTGATTGAGATTACTATGTGACCATCGTAAGATGTTGCTATGTACAAAAAAAAAAATGGAAAAAAAATGAAATAAACATGATAATTCAAAGGAAAGAAAGAACGCAATGGAAAGCACAACAAATATCTGAAAATTTACGTTTATACCATTAATTTTTCAACGTGTATCAGTTAAGTACTTGAACTCTCCCTACAATCTCTTACTATTCACACCGTTAATCAGGCCGTTATTTGGACAAAATTCCCAATTCCCCAATTCCAATAATTTGTCATTTAATTTCTGTGATGCTCAGCACAGAGTCTCCTTTATGCAGTGTGCTTAATGACTGATGCTCTGTCATACCCCCCACCCCCTTCTCGAATAACCGTATTTTAACCATTGATGAAAAGAACTGGAAGAAACAATCACAAATGACATTATGTAATGAAAATCCAAATGAAGTAGGCAAAGGGGGAGGGGGGGGGGAGGGTCGATACGAATACCCACTAGCTTGGCCATAGAATTCAACAGAGGAAGAGTGATTCAAGCCAAAACACAAGTATATTCAATGCCAGAATTTTCTACTTCATGAGCCTAAATGTTGATTTTGAATGCCGAAGGAAGCATTTACTAAGGCTGTCGACTTGCAGCAGTTGAAAACCTGACGTAATTGGCAAGCTATTTCCCACCAGTTTGCACCATCAAAGGCACAAAACAATTAAAAATTACAAATCGCGGGGACCAGGAAATTCCTCAATAATAATCAGTGATGTCAAAATCGTGTACCAATATTTATATCGTAAGTAGTATCACGAAAATGCACCAATGACTAAAATTAAGTCTTCCATGTTCTTCTTTAAAGATACACTGCCACTTCATAAAGAGACAAGAGAAGTGTTAGTAAACATAGCCAGAACCAAATATAGACCACGAAGTAAGAGTAAGTAAGTTCCAAAAACACTCCAAAAAATGCTGATAAAGGTAGCGTAGCACTAAAGATTTTTCTCAGAATATTCAAGTAGATGACATGATTTGCACATTTCTATCCATGCAACTCGGTGCAGAAATACCGCATGTCACATAAATGAAAGCGTTTTATGGGATGCCTGTATTAATGATGGATATATTTTTCCGCAGGACGAGGTGTATAGGGATATTATGCTGTGTAGCTGACTTGACCAGTACAACGACGACAGAAAAAATTTCGGTATTGGCTCTTAATTCTGCGACACATTATCTGATTGACCGGAGTGGGAAATCTTTCAGTCCACCGGAACCCGACAGGTAAAAAGGTAAGTCGCCACATGACACCCTGGTAGAAAAGTTGGGGCTGTCAAAAGACGTTTGTGTGAGGAAAAATCATTATGTATAGAGGACTTCCAAAAAGTGAGGGGTCATTCCCTCTAGACCCCTCCCTGACCCCCAGTAGCTGTGCCCTTGGACTAGGTTCTCAAGCCTATGGGGCTGGGAAAGCGCTGTTCACACTTGTGCGATACGATACCGTACGCATTAAATTTTATCGGATGGAGTGTTCACACTTGTGCCGTAAAAATTCGTACGATAATTTTACGGAAGTCTCGGCGCGAACATAACGGAGAACAGAAAAAGTGGTGGGATTTTATATGAGAAAAGCATAAGTTCACCCCTTTGTCCACTTCAGGCATTGGGGAAGCATGGTATCCAGAAATGTTGAGTAGTACCAAGAATTGTAATTCAAAGCAATCGAAAGCGTGTGCCTTTCTCGGTACTCGGTAGGAGGCGTGAATGAAATAGTGTTATCGAACCATTTTAAAGCAAAAACAGTTACAGCCTTGTGGGAGACATGACGCGCAAATAGGGCACCTGATTAAATGTTTCTGGACAATACTGAACTCTCCATGACAATAAATTTCTACATCATTCTGACCAAAACATAATCAATCAAGGGAGCGCATGCCTGGATGGCACTTAGCTGCATCCACCCCGTCGCTACGGCGACGAAGTGATGGGTGTAGTCAGAAAGCATTCAGTCTCCGCTCAGTGAATACAAGTGAATATTTCACTCACTAGAATATGCGGAGATGGAAGCACAATTGAGCTGAAAATGGTGATTATAAGTCTGTCAGAACAAAACCAGCAGTAAAACTGTAAACAATAATTATGTACGGCTCCAACTGGTTGTCCCCTTCTACTTTCTCATGACCGAAAGACATCATTTAACTTGGGGTTTAGATCGACATTATATACCCCCCTCCCATAGCCTATTACCGTTGCCTCCCTCGTTTTTACCCGCTCATTGTTCACATGAGGCGTAGGGAATTCCCGTAAGATGTCAGACTGTGGAATCGACCTCCTCTGAGAGAAACTCCCTCCGCTCATGCCCCTCCTGAATGGGGGACACTACACCACCACTCACTATAACAAACGCATATCTCCTGCATTGCATGCCACATGGTACTTAGTAGTCGAGGAGGCAACATGACCCTCCCCATACCTCATGGTCAAACGCTACTATTGTATATGGGGAGGGCAGCATTTGAGTCGAACTAAAATAATGATTTCGTAGGGTCCCATGGCATGCGGCAGGCCAAATAGGACCGATAAGCTCAATCAAGAGGTCAATGTTCACAAATACGTCACTACACATACATTCATCTCCAAAACCCCTGATTTTATCACTAAAACCCACTGTTCACGCCAAAATTCCCCAATAGCCCTTTTGGCGTTCCATACTCTTTGCAGAATTGCGCAAGTTTAACATGATTGCGCAATTTATCGCATCGATAAATTGATCGCACGATTAAAAGTTAAAAATTTTCAACCTCGACGTACCGATAAATTATCGTAGCGTATCGTATCGTATCTATCGCACAGGTGTGAACACTCCCAGTGAAATAACACTTTTTAACCGGACGTTCCGATAAATTTATGATCGTACGATCGTATGTATCGTAGCGCACAAGTTGTGAACAGGCCCTTAAAGGTCTGATGTCACAATCTAATCTGGTGTTGGTCCAACACTCAAGAATTAAGATCGTTAACCCATGTGGTAATGTTTATCAGCTACCATCTAGTTATAATAACAGTCTGCCCCCCCCCCCACTGTTAGGAGAATATCTGAAGCTAAATAAATAGTTGGTCACATTTCCTTCATTGGAGGGGGGGGGGGGAGGGGTGGATGGTGGAGCAGGTTGAGAGGGTAGCAAAATACAAGGATGCGGCCATCACAGTATACACTGAAACCCCCTCTCCCTTCTCTGGGCACTATTGATAATCTACCTAACAACCAACCAGCAACCACACATACACATACACACATGTATGTCTGCATAGATCCTTGGAAAGGGTGGCATAAGGGAATCATGTGGAACAATGGCAGTAGGTACAACTTCTAGGTCATTGGGTCAAAACGGGATTTGGACAAAGGATTTCGGTATGTCTATCATGTGAAATCACTGCAGTACATGCAATAATTCCAATGGCCAATGAAGGAAAGTGATTGATCAGAAATGTTGAATTGTTGTGATTTGAGTTTGCGCAGGTATACGTCCACTGCCGCTGACTTCAGACCGAACATTTGTGATTTACCCTGTCGCGATCTGATAATTAATACTTCTGAGAGATATCGGGCCTGAACGTGCGGTTTTTCAACAGTAGCTATAACAACTTTAAATAGCGCGACAAATGTCTATAATGGCCATCTTATAGATATTACATCAAATAACGATTAAGACTTTAAACGACCACTTGATAACTGCCATTGGAAATCTAACCGCATTGGAACTTCAGTAGTCAGAGGGCTTTTTCGATCAACTCTCCAAAAGGAGGTATTTGCGAGGTACAGAGTGGTCCATGTATCAAGAACTAAAACCAAATGTTCGAGGTAGTCAATACAAAGTAGCTAGTGCACAGGGAAGATGTTTGCAGTGACATGGGCCACTGCCAAGTGATATCTGTCAATCTGACCCCCTGATTGCCTCAAGTAGCTAAGTAATACAGAGAGAGGTCTACAATCACTGCAACTGGAATCCAACCACTTCGTTGTCGGGCAGCGAAAATCCTTTCTGCGAGGCGTCCGCTGCGTTTAGCATCTCCTGGGGGGTCCGCACCGGGTGTCGACCCTCGCTCCCCTGGGGCGAGGGCATCTGGCCGCCAAGAGAGCGCCTTGTCGATCTCCGCCCGCCTGGGGGCCGTAGCGGTCCTGGCAGAGTTGAGAGAGATAGCCTCGGGGTTGTTTAGGTACTCACCTAGTGGTGCTCCTAGGGGGGTGAGAAGGGGTAGAGAGGTGGAGGGAGAGGTGGAGGGTTAAAGAGAGAGGAGAGGGTTAGGTATGGAGAGAAAGCCGAAGCATGAATGAATTATGGAGCATGATTGATGAACATGTATACAGTAAGCATTGCACCTGCATGTATCTGTCGAGAAGTGTTAGTATGCGATAAGCATGGCATGACCTAGATCAGGTGCATTCTGGGAATGGCCAATTTGTAGAAAGCAAGTGAGACCAATTAAGGGGACTCCGCAGTCCAATCTTCTGAAATAATACGATTCCCACTGTGAATTCTCGCTTTCTTGAGATCATGGACAATAAACAGTTTAGGGTGTTATGATCAATTGTATAATCACATTGCGGTGAGTATTTCTTAGGGCTTTGAGATATCCGCACACCTCTCTCCACTAGAAAGGAAAGTAGCAAAAGTGGTACGCAGCAGTCCTAGTTTTCGCTGAAATCAACAGATGGTAAGCTATCACAACTTGAAATCAAGTCAGGAAGGTGAACAAATGATAATCACACCAATTCATGGGGTCAATAGTCGAGTTCAGCAGAGGATATCAAGTCATTATGACTTACGGCAGCAGAATCACAGCAGTGTAGTATACTATGCAGGCACCTCAGTCAAAAACGTTGTCCTCCCCCAGCCTATATGGTGTATCAAAATTACCCCAGATTGGAAAAGCAGAATGGTTGGAAGGATGGACTGATTGGATATAAAATGGACCCACCTGGGACAGTTCAACCCCACTTGTGAGACATGGTAGAGTTCCATCTCCCATCGAGATTCTATAGATGCGTTCAATATTAGCCAGTTCATGGTGTCAAGTGCGCAGGAACTAGGAATTAGCGCCAAGATTCACCAATAGCAATATCGGTATGGCTTGTCACCACTATTTGAAAACACACCAATTTATCCCATGTTTCTGGTGTTATCGTTGATTGATAAGTTGGGTGGGGGGGGGGGGGGGGGAAATCCGTGAGAACTTTTGTGTTGGCAGGATTTGTAAGATACAGCGGGGTGGTAGTTTCAAAGAATTGTTCTGCACACGTATGTTCAAAACGTCGAACTGCTGTTATTCCCTCAGAACCTTTGACACAATCATTAACATCTGAAAACTCCGACTGGCTTATCAGTACGTCTGTGTGTGGGGTAGTGTAGTTGGTGGTCACAAAACACGTTCGCCTAGGTGCACTATTCAACAGAAAATGGCCCATTGAGCTTGGTGAGAGGAACTTCCAGCAAACCCCAGAAAATGACGGTCTTGTTTCTATTTACCAAAGGGAGATCTGGAGTCCTCGACAGTGTCAGCCCAAATTATTGTGGTGGAACCTTTCTACCATCTGTTACCAAATCGTTGGTAAGAATTAAAAGCTCTCGACAATAGTTTTCAGAGATGGGCCGGACGGGGGCTGCGCTCTGCTGTGGTTTGTTGATATAGACATAGTAACCATCACACAGTATGATGATTCATTTGTCTGTAATGTACAGGCCTTCATAGCCCTCAGAGCTTGTGTGGTTTTGTTTGACTAGATTTAGATGTAATCCCTCAGACTGCATTGACGGTCCGTAAACCCCGATCAAACTTCACCTACAGGTACGTCTCGTTTTTTTTTTTTTAACATGCCAGAACCTTTTAGATGTCCTGGGAAAGAAAGGGTACATCTCTGCGGTAACTTATGGGAAGGGAAGAAAGAATCAAGGGTGGGTCGGGCTCAGACGCCCGATCGATATAATTGGATCAGCCCGCAGGGCTTGAATGTAGTGGGTAGATGCAGCCGAGTGGTGCTTTCCAGACATGTGTGCTCCTGTGAGTGAGTGCCAAATTCAGCACATTACTGGACGGTGCTGCACTCTTGAAATTGTAAATTTGAATGAACAGATACATCATTGTTGTGTTAGTTGTTAAGGCATGTGCAGCACTACAGGTTAACCAAATCCCACATGCATGTTAGCTCTTCGCCACCAGCTTGGCAAGGGTACACTGAATGGTGTAATTAAGAGTTGCAAAAAGAGAATAGTCAGAACCAGCATTTTACATCAACACCACGCTCGAGTTACTTCTTTAGTAGCTCTTAAAGGGGTTATCCTGCTGAAGCGCTAATGCCGGGGTCCCGGGGGCTCGAACATACACAGGGGCCCAGGCCACAATGTGCCAGGGCTTCCTAGGGTAGCACATGGAAATAATACGCAAGGTAGGAAATTATGTGACCAATCCAATCAGAAGTGGAGTATGGGGTGACATTTATCTTTTTTTTTTTCAACACCCAAAAGTGACGACTATCAAACATTACTGCAATAGTACGTACTTTGCATACCAAAGTGGTCAATACTAATTGTAAAACAGTCATACAGCAGGTCACTGCAGAATTTGCGATACATACATACTGCGTGTGAGTATGAAAACATGGAAATGTTCCATTGTCCCTATTTTGGAAGAACAAATCCATGCCCACGTTGGATTTTTGTTTTTATGACTGGCTAAATCACCCTGCCAACAATTTACCAAGAAAGAGCAGAAGAATTGTGCTTTTATGTACCATTACCCATGGATAGTTTGACAAGTATATATAAGAGTGGTGAAATGCTGCAAATGACGTTTAAAATGTCTTGCAGTGTCGTGTAAAAAAAAAAAAAATCTGCAAGGTAAAATCTGCAAGGTGATCATTCCACAATTGGTACAGCTTTGTTTTGCTGCATGCTCCCCCACTTGTTAGAACAAAGACTGTTCTACTCGAATCAAACAAAACCACTCAAAACGCAAACTGCTGAATCAATTTAACGAGGTTTCAAACAATCATGTTTCATATGATTTGTTATTATTCCCAAACATTGTTAAGTGATCAACTCATGATCACCTGAGTATACTATCTACTACTGCCTACCCCGTCACAGAAGCTCAGCTTGAAAGGATCATTTGCTTTATAGCTTATTCAATTGGACTGATTCATTTTTCACACCCGGAGGTGGCTTTGAACGTTTATGCAGCATATCTACTATCTCATTAGATATGACTGAAGCTCATTTAATAGTATTCACCTTTTGTGTTATACAACAACTGATATGACTATATCGGACATGCCGCAGTATATACATTAATGGCATTCATTATGCAATAACTATATAACAATAATTAAACAATCATCAACATCACACATCTCATTAGCATTTTTTGTCATGAGATATTTAAAACTACTATTTGACAATTGTGCAAACAAAAAGTCCTCATAAAAATTGTAAATATAGTTTTCCTATTGACTATCAAGTGAATCAAGTATATTATCCATCCATGAAGTATATGAGACCTGCTGAAGGTCTACGCGAATCACAGTGTCAGTGTCAATGCAAAAACCCTTTGTATTAACTATTGCATACAGATATCAAAGTCTCATCCAATATGGCATCTACCTCATAGTGAGATAATAAATATATTACCCTGGCCACCAGTACAGATATTCGTGGTTAACCATGTTAGTGCTAGAATATTATTTTTTTGGCAGTAATATAGGTAGCAATGGATGCATAACATGGGGCCCCAGCATCGGCACCCACTATTGAAACTTCCTCCATGGACAATTGAAGTGGCTATCATATAAGCAAGCAGGAATCCAGGGATACACATGTCGGTGTTTGGGGAGAGGTGACTTATGCAGAATCATTTATCAGAGAAAGTAGCCGGCATGGGACCTATCCAGCTGATTGCTGACCTATAGAACTCAACTGCAGAATTGGCCTTGGATTGGTAATATGGTGGAGAATAGATAAATTGCCACTCAAACCCTACCCATATAATATAACAATTTTTCGAGATTGTTTAAAAGGTAAAATTTGAAGGAAAAAACTGCTTTGGAATCCCATTCTTAATTTACTATGATATCCGAGTTGGTCATCTGCCCTTTTACAGAATCTGATGGGTTAGCTTAGTTCGGTTAATAAAGTTGTCATATTCAATTTCTATGATGCTGTCCTTTATCTGCTATTTCTCCATCACGGACTTGAAGTCTTCAAGTTGCATGTTAGTATCATGGGACTAGCTTTCACCTAGTTTGGCGCAGATATCCACATAAGAGGTTGCGGAGTGTCTGTGATAGACGAGAATGAATCGAATAAACAAAGCGACACACATTTAAAGAGCTATAGTAATATTTCTGTTTACCAGATGCTCTATGGTGTGATTTTCACGTGGCACACAAACTATTTGCAATTGTTCACCAAAGGAGTTTGTTCCTTTTGTGAAGCCATCTGTTCTTGGTAAGTATGCGAACAATTTGTAAACATGTCCCGAAAAGATTGAACGAACATTGTGTGATAGATTCTACGAACCACCAAATGTTTTCGTAGTTTCACACAGAATTTGTGAACATTTCATTTCAAGAGAGGACATGTGCATAGATAAAACTTGCGACACATTTCGGAGGATGAATTATGAGCGAATCCTGACGCAGAATGTTCATTGGAAATTGACACCTTTGTCCAAAATCTCTTGCGAGCTGTTTGCAACTACCGTGATTTTTTTTATACATAATTTGCATCTTTGGCAAACCCCGAGAAGTGTCTATCCACTAATCCAACTGTTTTAAATGTATGCTCGACAGGCCACTTACCTGTGTAGGAAGAAGAAAGAGAAAGCTACGATCGCGGCGGCAGAGATGGCATCGACGGTGATCCACAGTGCGAGGTAACCCCGGGTGACTGAAAAAATATGAACAAAGGAATATACAATCTGAATTATACTAAACAGCATTCTTTTCCTAAGCTCATTGAAAAATGATGGTATGTAAAATGGCAGATAACAGCCCTACGTATGCACTGAACAGTACGATTATCGTAACATAGAACTGGGTCAGTTTCAGTGAGAATAGTAAATTTGATTTGATTTGATTTCTAACGGGTTCAGGGAGCCAACTAAGGCTCATCTAGGAACCCTGGCCGTATTGATCGTGGATGAGCACCGGCGATAACTCCCTTCTCTTCTCGACTAGTGCTCAGAAGATAACGAGGCAGGGGTACAACCAATCCCAACCTGCTCCCGAGACGGCCATTTTACGTCCCCATCCGAAAGGACTATCAGTGAACTCCAGGACCCGACCACTTTCCTTTCTCAGAACCTGGAGGAGGCGGAATTTTCAAGTCCACGTGACTGCTCACAGCCGACAGATTGAGGACTTATTGCAAATATCCCGTAACGATTCCCAGTAACCCCAGAAAATCCACTGTATCACAGCTGAACCCGTGAAGTGAGACCAAGACCTCACCCATCGTCAAACTGCGAGTGCAGCCACCTGGGAAAATCGTCCGGTGACTGATGGAATTTTGAACTCGGAATATTTTTGTTGTAAAGTGTCAACTGATAACGGCACTCTCCAATTCTTTGCCCTGGAACCCTGGAAAACTCATTATAATCGGAACTAGTATAAAGAAAGAAATAAGCCCACTAAGTGTCACCACAAGTACTGAAAAAGTGCTTTAACCTTTGATGAGAGAAATGGGGGGGGGGGGGAGGGAAAGAAATAAGAGGGGGTAGGAAGGCTAAAACAAGACTGTGAGTGATTGTTTAGCAGAAACTGCAAATAGTTTCCTACTTGTGGCGGATGATGAGTAGGCAGGTTTCACTGAGTGACATATGGACATACAGGTTTGCACAGTGTCCTTCAAGTTCTGAGAAAACCAGCCTAGCTCCCACAGACAGGACATACTACTGGGTATATCCCCGCCACAGGCCCAACTGGAGCCCAGAAAGCATGGCTGGACGTGGCCGTTCTTTCAGTCAAATTCCAGGAATTTGGCGAAAAAATTCACTGAGAAATAGATCAACTTCCACAATCATTATCAGCTTTGTGAGACCAATTGGATTTTTTTTTTATTAGGAGTGTTCCTAAAAAAATTCAACCCCCCCCCCAACTTTCACATTCACATTGATTTTTCCGTGGTACTCTGGTATAATCTGATCTTACAGCCAAGTTTGACAGGAAACTGGGAAAAAAGAAGAATCTGGCTGCCCTGCCACAATCTCATTAATAACAATAGTTCATCCCATCATAATAGAACCCCAATCATGTTACGTTCAGAATCACGCAGTTGGTGTCTGATTCATTGAACCTGCCAGTGCATCGACTTGTGTCGTCAGCTATGGGGATTTGATTGGCCCTCATACTCGAATGTAAAAGTGAGAATATGTATATTCATGACCTGCTCACCACAGGACTAACTCCATAAGACACTTTGCCCAGTTCAGAGACTTATTGGGTGCAGTGCAGTGAGGAAGCATTGAGCTAGATGGAGAGTTGGACTCATCAAGAAGCTGTTTTGTAGCATCTCATGACTCAATTACCAAGTATCTCTGAGCTTTCAAGGAAACTTCAAGGGGACACAAGTCCTCACAAACCAGTGATGTAGTCAAGGCCACTCACCTTGGAATTCCCCGGCCCGGCGCCGCCATACATCATAGTGTACAAACTCCACTTGGGCCGGCCTTGACTACACCTCTGTCACAAACAGTAATGGTTTACTGAAGGCAAGAAACAAAAGATTAAGATTTGGGTGACTGGCGCTTACCACGAATGAATCACAAACAGTAATGGTTTACTGAAGGCAGAAACAAAACGATGGGTGACTGGCGCTTGACACGCATGAAGCGGTGTATCCACCGTAGCTATCGTCTGGCAAGCACTCGATGTGACGGACGCAGCGCCCTCGCACCAGTAGAGTGGTAAATCCACTCTCCGGACTTGGTTATATATGTTGTGATGCCCGGACTGGAATATGTTGAGTGGGCGAAGGGAGCATAAGGTTAGGTATAAATGACTGGAGGGTATACGTCAGAGGTGCATTGGGTACTAGAGCAAGAGGTTCTAGGATTATCGTCAAGGGACTAAATTCTGAATCCGCAATTAATATGAGACATAATACAATGTTAATCTCCATACAGAGAGCGGTTAATATATGAGACATAATACAATGTTATCTCCATACAGAGACGCGGTATATTGCCAATGTTCTTTGAAAGACACCGAGAGTGGCAACCCCGTTGCCCATTAATCCATGGTGTTCCTTCCAATTAAATGGAAAATATGTTTCCGGGCTATTGTTACAGTCACTGCTCAAGAAAGTATTTCAGAACCCCATTTTAGGAGTGGGGTACACCTCGCAACCTTTCCCTTCCCCCCACCCCCCCCCCCCCCACCCACAGGGCAACCCCTGATAAGCCCTTCCAAAACACTCTCTCTACATACAGTGTGTGACAGCAATATGAGACCATCACTCACAACAAAACAAGGGTGACATAATGGTGGATGCCACATGAGAGCAAGAGGGGGTTGGGAGCGATGCTTGCAAATAATTGTTGGCAATTTGGCAAGAATTATGGGGAAGGGGGAGGGCCACCAATAATCCCCTCTCAAATAACACCCCAGTATGGGGGCAGGAACTCTTTTTCGATCTGATCCATATGTAGAGCACCATGAGAAACGAGGCCCATTTTCCAGGCATGGACTGGCCAAATCTGGCATGAGTGTGTGTCTGTGTGTTGGGGGGCGGGGGGGGGGGGTGGGTGCACAGTGGCATAGGGTGCGACGGGATGTCACGTAATCTGATCCCCCCCATCAAGGTATGTCCGCGGGGGGCTCGGGAATGTTCTCGAAACTCTGTTGCTTATAACAAAAGCATTGGTACCATTCTGTATCTGAAAATCTCACTGTAAGTTCAAACCCCCCTTCTGAAACGATGTTCCTTGTGAAGTTGTGATCAGTTTTCTCCACCATGGAGACCTGGTAACTCGGTCCGAGCCCACCTGCGGTGAATGTCAGACGACGGGGTCAGGGCTTGCAACAGACCATGTGCTGAGCGCCCAGTTAGTGGAGAGAGTGCAACAGGTACCATTTTTATTCTTGTTGTGACCCAACCAGGCAGAATGCGAACCTTGGCTAAGCTCACCCACTTGTCAGTGCTAACACTCGGTTAGCACACTCCTGCTAGCAGGCTTGACGGGCCCCATGACTAATGTCAGCTGCTAACTACTCGGTTAGCAACCAGCCTGCTAGCCGATCGGAGTGCTCATACTAATGTCAGTGCTAACTACTCGGTTAGCACACTCCTGCTAGCCACTTTAAGTGCTCATACTAATGCAGTGCTAAACACTAGGTAGCAATTCTCATGCTAGCCGCTCGAGGTTATACTAATGTCAGTGCTAACTTACTCGGTTAGCAAATCCTGCTAGCCACTTGAAGTGCTCATACCACTGTCACGTGCTAACCACTCGGTTAGCCCCCTCCTTCATATCCGCTCGTGAGTGCTCATACTAAATTTCATTGCTAACTACTACTCGGTTACACACTTCCTGCTAGCCTCTCGGAGTACTCTACTAATGTCAGTGCTAACTCTTGGTTAGGCACACTCCTGCTAGCCACTCGGAGTGCTCATACTATTGTCAGTTCTAACATTTCGTTTAGCACACTCCTGCTAAGCCCCTCGGAGTGCTCATACTAATGTCAGTGCCCTACCTGATCGGTTAGCACACTCCTGCTAGCCGCTCGGAGTGCTCAACATAATGTCAGTGCTAACTACTACTCTCGGTTGCACCCTCCTGCAGCCGCATCGGAGTGCTCATACTAATGTCAATTGCTAACTACTCGTTAGCACACTCCTGCCGCCGCTCGGAGTGCTCATACTAATTGTCCGTGCTAACTTACTGCGGTTAGCACCCTCCTGCTAGCCGCATGCTCGAGTTCTCATACTAATGTCAGTGCTAACTACTTGGTTAGCACACTCCTGCTAGCCCCGCTCGAGTGCTCATACTAATGTCAGTGCTAACTACTCGTAGCACCCTCGCGCTAGCCTCATGGAGGCGCTTATACAACGCACTGTCAGTGCCAACTACTCGTTTAGCACCCTCCTGCTAGACGCTTGGATTGCTTATAATACCACTAACCACTTGGTCAGCAACACTCCTGCAGCCGCTCGCTAGTGCTCATACAACGGCCTGCGGTCATGGTAATATCTGTGGTAGGATTTGATCCAAATTTGGTTTAAAGATGCGGTTATGTAAAGATATCATTATTTTGATCAGCCCACACCAGAAATAAGAAGAGTAGTTAATAGTGGGCCTGTAATCAGGACAGAACCACAGGTTATACACCCCCCGCCCCCACCCCCCCGCTTGTTCTTTTCGCTCACTTCCCAGAAGATGAGGGGTGACAACTATCATTCATTTTTTTAAACGGGGGTGACTATGGACTGGTACAGGTTCAGGGTTTCTAGTGGATCCAAGACGGATTCCGAACGTGAAGATTCTCCTATTTTCAGCTCATACCTTATATCTCTGTCAGAAACCTCTGAATATTCTGCGTTGACGTTTGTTATGTGTATTCTGTTCAGCTTGTTGACGTCCCATCTACCCTCCGCTGTCACCAAGAAATCCTCCGTAAATGACCTGACGTATTCCCGCCAGACTCGTCGCCGACAACCACCACAACTGGAAATGAGAAACCAGAGTTTCAGGCTAACCAGACGCTACCACTGATTGTGGAAACTATTACAGCAAGTGTGCTCCAAAGTACAGCCGAACCCACAGTCTTCAATTTCCGAGCACGGGAGTGCCTCTGTCAAAGAGCTGGTTTGAATGCACCGCTACCCCATGTTTGCTCTCTGCATGAAATAATTGACCTGAGGGGCCAGCATACATTTCCACATTCCAAATATGGGCTGGCTGCAGATAAACAATCAGACACATTGATTGACCCCCACTTACCCCGATTCGATCTAAGAATTCTGGTGAATGAAGGTGACCCATCTTTTTGGAAAATTTGGGCACTGATCACCATTTTCTCCAAAATAGGATGAAAAATTCTGACAAATTATTCAGATTAGTCTACTTAAATAGCATACCCTGTGAATATAAGCTGCATCACAATCACCATGCTAACCTCAGTATGTCTCTTATTTTACTGACAAGCTCAAACAATGAAATACAAAAGACAAGCTAATTAAATACCACACCTAATTAGTGATTTCCTGCTCAAAATCTGATCATCATGAAAATCAATCGAAATCAGATCATTTTAGTCAGCAATTTTCAATACATAAATTATCATGATATATGGGTATGAGTTACTGTCGATCATGTAAATCAGCTAATATAGCTTCGTTTATATACAGTCCAAAATACATGGTAAACACTATTAAATGCCCAATGATAGAACGTTAATGAGAGGCCATATGTTTGTATCGCATTAACATTCTGACTAAATCTCATTAGCGCCCCCTTCGGAAGCTTCCTGCAGGTGCCCAAGGTGGTATTCAGGAGGAATACAGGTAATAAATAGTGTCTCTATAGTTCTCATGTATCTATAGGTACTGAAGGAGCATTCATAAATACCATGGGACCTATGTATGTAGAATTAGCAGGTAAAAGTGAATTATAACCGGTTATAATTCTGATACTAAACACCGGCTGACCAAATAAGGATAAGCCTTGTGTTTATTTATATGCGCACAAAGTCAAACGCGCGATAACAATTTGACACACTTTAGCCGTTGCAAATATGATATGCCAAGTACAAGCTGCACACGCCTGTGTGGCTTGCACAGTTTATCGACTTTCTGTAAAACGTGTGCTGCCAATTTAGGCATTATTAAATTTTCCGTATGAAACAATAAGTAACGTAATCGCGTATTTTATGAATGGGAATGATGAACAGATACTCGGGCCTCAGGCTTTTCTAACCTCCTATTATGACGTCATTCCGGTTTTGAAGGACAACTGCAGGCTTGGATACAACAGAGGTTATATAGTGGAGAATGGAAAACTGTATTTATAGGTCCAAACCCCATTTAATACAATGTTCCTATGTTTATAAAAAGTAACCATAAAAACCTACCAACCCACTACAGCAATCCTCTCCCATAAACTAATTGCTTTTCGGAAGGAAAATAATGTGTGAATTTCAATAGACAACAAAGATTGCTTGCAGGGTTGTGCAAGTATGACATCATTTATTATTGCATGATGGGATGTTTTTCGATCTGGCGCAATACACATGCACAAACTTCAAAGGACTGTAACTCAATAACAGAAAGTTGTATGAATTTCTGGTTTGGAGTGACGCATTCAGTTTTTCTCAGCTGATATATTAGCAGTTGTCCTTCAATTCTGCAACAAAGGCCTTCGTGTCTGTTCATCATTCCCTAGATCGAAGATCAAGGAAGGAAGGAGAGGATGGCGGACCCACCTTGTGCCTCTGGAGATCTTTATGAGGCTCAACTTTAGCCTACTATGTGTGATGTGTGTGTATATCTTTAACACTAGGCTGAATGTGGATTGAGGACCCACCTTGTGCCTCTGGAGATCTTCATGTTTCAACATTTCTGTAATGGTATAGTTGACATAGTAATCAGCATAGGGGTTCCCCTCGTGTGGGGGTCGAAGGTCAAATACAACGTCTTGTTGTTGTCTATGGCCAGTTTTAGCAGGTCATCGAGGAGCATCACTTTCTGATGCGGGTTACAAACTCCCTCATCTCGGCGACAGATGGCGGACATTTGTTGAAGGGATCTCTCTGCATGGGGAAAAATGGCAAATGGAAACATGTCTTGTCAAAGGGACAGTTGCAGGGTCAACTAAGAACCATGTGATATTGTGGACTAGAAAGCCAAAAGGCTTAGTGATTCCTTGACTCATTCTGATAACCTATGTCCAGTGATAAGAACAAATTGGATATGGAACCATCTTATTATGGCAACACATGACATTTCCCATAAATCTTCAAAATCCACAAAAAAAAGGACACCATCTTGACAAAACGATAGGGTTTCTGTACTCCGATGAGAAAAGCACATAGAATATCGCTATCAGAACACAATATCAGTATGGGCTTCATCCATCTAGGTAGGGTTGTCACTTATTATGTGTACAAGCTAGAGTCAAATTGTGCAAAAAATTTCATATTTTGATGAGAAATGACTCTACTGTACACCGAAAACAATGGAGTTCCTGTACTGCGATAAGTAAGGGAAGCCACATACCAATTTTTACCTGGACCAGACCATGTATTCTGGGACAGGAAAGATGAGCTGAACATGGCCAAATACCGCCGAGTCACATTCATTGGTTAGTCTCAAGGCTTGTTTTGAATTTGTGGAGACAGAAAGCTATAGCTTCCTCATGGGGAGATGCACTATCATGCCTTAGTTAGGCAACCATGTTGCTGATAAATCACCAATAGCCTCACTGGAATCGAGTTTACGAAACTAAGCGTTTCTCCACATCAGTAAACGTATAGTCTACCAAAGACCAATTATAACCCTATCCAGTGCTCGAACAATATTTTGAAATTTAGTAGCCCTCGGGCTCCCAAGTGGCTGGAATCTGTAGCCCGAAGGCAGACTGGGGTGTCCTAATTTACCGGGTTTTGTTTAAAATGCGTACTTAAATGCAAAAAAACAACAACCCTGAACTGAACTCTCGATCATTCCTTGAAGCCCACTCTCATATGCACTTGCGATTTACTGGGCCCTGCTCTGCTGGTGCCAATTCCACAAATGCTATCTCCGACCTTGATCTTTCCCCATAACCTACGCCACGTCTGCCCGCGAGAATTACTTTGGCTAGGGTTGCGCGTTACCGATATTTTTTGGAACCGGTTATACCGATGCCCCGGCACTGGTATCGGTGCCGGTGGATCTCGCGGTGCCTAAAAAATAATGCTAGCGATCGTTATATTACACTGCAAACTTGCAGCTCACTGCATTCTATTGCCCTTCTTTTATACATCCTCTTTTTAAGTCAAAAGATTGCCCCCAAAATTATATATTTCGTATAATAAATGTTTGTATTTCTCGTTTTGTATCGATAGTTGAAAAGAATTTATGACAACGTACGTATGGCAACCAGCACATGCATGCGACCACGTGTCATGCTGTTACGAGGCATAATTACATGTACTACATTCTTCCATACATAAATATGTACGCCCAGCCGGCTGGCCCCGCACAAAACAGGTCGCTAGTGCAATTGCCAGTAGGTACCCCTACCTAACGTAAAGTGCTGTGAGCATTTTAAGCTAGAACCGAAGCAAGGCACAGTTTAAAATCAGCACTAAGAGCCACCCGACTTGTGCTTAACCTTTATGTATAATTATTTTTTCACCAATTGCCCAATTAATCCCATTAATTCATTCATAGAAATGTAGGCCCACGCGAATTGCATTGCAGTATCGCGGATCGGAGTGGTGGTCGACGGTCAGTAATAGTTCCAGGCCTTAATCACAGAGTTAGTTAGAAACTCCCATAGATGTTAATTGTGTGCGCTAAAAAGGTTTGCTGTCGGCGGCCTGTACCAAATCGATAGGAGTGGCCGACTTGGTAGTTGAGTATCGCACTGTACATTATCAGTGGGAATGCATTGTCAGAATGGCTAGTCAACAGTAAGTAGGTGATGACCACGTGTGCCAAACAGGGCTATGTATTGAAACTATGCACAGCATTGGGCGAGTTAGAGTAAAGCAAGCAACATATAGCTTTGCATGCAGTTTTATTATTACGGTACCATAAAGCTGCGATGTCAATGGCAGCTGGGATATTCGGCAAATAATGCAAAGACACAGCCGCAACACACGTTGGGGCAGTTTTATCATTTTTCAACAGGTTGCGGACTGAGAGAAGCGATGTACAGCACAGACGCGGCGGCTTGGTCAGCGAAAACACAAATATATGTGTTAGGCTTGTTGGCTATATAATATGGGCTCCGTAATAGGCCCCTACTGTACTTTGAACTTATACAGACTACAGTTTGCGGTAGCCAGGCGGGCATTTCGCAACTGAAATCAGTAGGACTGACGGCAGGAAGGGGAAGCCCTCGGGCTACCGGCGCATAGGATTTTTCGAGCCCTGACCCTATCTGATAGTTAAATTCATGCTTGGCAACCCATTGACTGAGTCTTCCATTTCTCGTGTGAGGTAGAAACCAAGAAAGGAAGACGATATGTAAACCATGCAGAAGGCCTACACCATATCTAACCGCAATGGTAAATGTTGACCACAGGGAACCATATGTAAACCATGCAGAAGGCCTACACCATATCTAACCGCAATGGTAAATGTTGACCACAGGGAACCATATGTAAACCATGCAGAAGGCCTACACCATATCTAACTGCAATGGTAAATGTTGACCACAGGGAACCATATGTAAACCATGCAGAAGGCCTACACCATATCTAACCGCAATGGTAAATGTTGACCACAGGGAACCATATGTAAACCATGCAGAAGGCCTACACCATATCTAATCGCAATGTTGAATGTTGAAACTCATTGACCTATGGTGGCCTAACCAGGAACCTACTTCAAGAAACCATGATCCAGCATCCAACATCTGATTTCCTCCCAAGTAAAATTAGACGCTGGTTCTCGGGTCCTGTCTGGGAATACTTTGCTATATTCGTTGTGAGCTCGAACGTAGAGTCATGTAGCAGGAAAAACTTCCCGTCCAAGCTGTGAACAAGAGAAATAGTGATATTGTGAATAAAGATAACCCAACCCATCCCCATTTGCAATTACTCATGGAATACATGCCCAGAAGCAGGGTTCTGCAGATTCTGGGCAATCGATATCCATGACTTTTCCATGACCAAATAAAGGATTCCATGACCTTCTCTATGACATCTCACACAGAATTTTCAACTGAGCATCCAAAAGAGAGCCAAAGCAACAACATCAAAACAGCTGTGAGAAAGCAACAACTTCACTTCATGAAAATTTCCATGACCTCCCAAGACTCAACAAATTTTCACTGAATTTCAAACTACCCAGCCTGATTTTATTGATTGAATTTCATGACGTTTTCAGGTCTTCCATGACTGCGGGAACCATGTGGGAGCATCTAGCTGCATTTAATTGTCTCTTCTGAGCAAGCGACTGAGCCTGGTATAACTCACCCACCCTTAACCCAACTCGCTGGGGTACCCAATAGGCTGTGCCAGCCATGGGGCCCCCTCTGCCCCAGGGGGCACCCCACATTCCTATGCGACGAACCAGTGGTTGCTGGTTGGGAGGCTCATGCTCAAGTGAAGGCAGTTGACAGACACAAATCAGGTGGATGACCCTCGCCACTCCCTCCTATCCAAGTACCCTGACATTCGAAACACTGTCCCACTATTGGTGACCAGGATGTAGTAAAGTGAGGTGGGCAAAAAGGAATGTAGCCTTCCTCTCAGCCCCACAATGGCTGTCTTTGCCTCACTAGGATATAACACTGTGAGCACAATACAGCTAACCACTTAGGAGCTTTGTTCGAATCCCCCTCAAACATCATTTTGCAAACTGTTTCAGTTTTCCCAAATCATGACAGTTGTGAGACACTAAGGCATGTCCCCCCCCCCCCCCCCTCCACTTACGCGGAACACCATACAAGATGGCGTTACGCCAAAATATACTTTGGTGCAACCTGACCAGGAATTGAACTAAAACTTCTGCCTAAAAGCTGTCATGGATCAAATTTCTGTACACTGATAATGTGAACTTTAAGTTTACCCTTCAGAGGAGCCACACTTCCTATAGGAGATTATTCACAAGCCACTACACTGATATCTATTGAAATACAAGTTTCTGCAATTACATAGTACTGGGGGCTCATAGATCAAACAGATGAAAAAAAAAAAACAGCAATAGGCCTTCATGAATGTCTTGGTAGCTGTTCTTATTATTTTAAAGTTCCATCCAGCCTTGTTTCATGTCCTCCCTTAATGTCCTCCTTTTCCTGTAGTCATCTATTGTATTGACTGATATAAAAAAAAAAAAAAAAAATGTTGAAACGATACTATTAGGTCAAAATTTGTAATTTCGTGGAATAAGTCCCTGTGGCGACACAAATATATTTGTTACCGTCGGCGAACTGATAACCAATTTTCTCCATGATGGAAATGATTTGAGTGCTGTGATTTTGACTGAAGTTCTTCTTGTAGATGAGGTATCGAACAATGGCATTTATTGTCAATATCATTGATGCTCATATTCTCGAGTATGGCAAATGCTGAATGGAGCTTTATAAACTGGCTTGTGTGGCTAGCAGCCTGTTGAGGCTGTGTCCTGGCTCTAAAGTTCTACTGTGGTCATACCTCACACCTGGCAGTCAGGCAGAGAAAGAGCGAGTCGGACAAGGAGCTGTCAGAAGCCTCGTGGTCAGCAAACTCTACCGTGTGAGGCAGGCCCGAAAAATCAAATATTTGAACACTCTTATAACAAGTTCAACATTTTTGAAAATTGACAGGCTCCAAGTCAGGAATTGCTTATCAGTGGGCTAACTTTCTTCAATAATTTTACTGTAGGATTCTGGGGGGAAGCAGTCCTGTCTCAGGGGTGGATAAATAGGAGAAACCTTCTAGTGCCATAGGAAGAGCATCAGTTCAAATATTTGACTTTTGGGGCCTGTAGAGTTTACTGACCGCAAGGCTTCTGACAGCTCGTTGTCCGATTCAATGCCTCTGCATGACTGCGAGGTGTGAGGTAATGACACAGGACAGTAGAACTTTAAAGCCAGCACACTGCCTCAACAGACTGTTAGCCACGTGGGCCAGTTTATAACAAGTTCAACATTTTTGGAATTTTCCAGGCTCAGAGTCAGGAATTGCTATCATCCAGTTGTCCAACTTTCCTCGATAATTTTTCAGAAGGGTTCCGGGGGAAAGCAATCATGTCTCTGCAGGGGTGGATAAATAGGAGAAACCTTCTAGTGCCATAGGGAAGAGCATTTAATTTTGAACAAATAAAGTGTACTCTGAATTTTTGATTGACTGCATCTTCTTTGCCAAAATCGTTATGGAGAACTAAGACTTCAAAAGTGGCTTGTATCTGAGAAATATGCGGCGTTGGGGACCACCTTATGGGAATAATAGACGGCATTGAGAGGGTTAGATTAACTGCTAACATATTTGCCATGTTATGTTTACGGTCTGTACCAAATTTCGACATGCAAATATTCTGTATTTTGTACCCTTCCCCTTCCCAAAAATGTTGAAGAAAGGAAAGGTTTGCTCAGGAAGATGCCTGCGTCGGTATGATAGACGGACTGGGGACAAGTCGAGGACCCACCTGATGGAAACATCTGACTCAAGGCCACTGATGTTATGGTTGAGAGAAGTCACAAAAGACACATTGGTATTTTCAGGTGCGAGCGAGAGAAGAGAAATTGAAAAGGTTATATTCTATTATAGGTCGTTGTCCCCAGAAGTGGAACTGGTTTGAAGAATTACGGGTTTGGAAAATAGGACATTCATTATTAAATGCATGAGGGGATGGAGTTTTCGATATGCGACAATGCACAGGCAGAGGATTAAAATGGAAACGTTAGGTTTCGGACTGGAAGATTTAGTTTCTCCGAAGCTATCAAAACAGCCTCTTGATAATTGATCCTGTGGTTGTCCTTCAACGGAACCAAATCCTGAGTTGCCCCAAGTAGGAGCCCTGATACCCCTCCGAGAACAACTTGAAGATGAGGAATTGTCTCAAAGCCACTCTGGAATAATCAATACTTTGGTTTTCATGAAATCACAACAAAAGTCATCCAAAGTGCATCAGAACTGATTTTTGCATTGACATTTCATACTCTCTTAAATCATAATAGGTAATAAATAATTTAATGAAATGTTCCTGGTCCCACACCGCTACTAAGTTTATTCAAGAGGTAAGAATTTCTTGCAACCCTTCCCCCCCCCCCCCCCATCCCCGAGAAAACATGGTCAGTGCTGTTTGAAGAAACAATAGCCCCACAGTACATCAGATCAAATTTAGCTTTGACTTATAGTGACAATATACTCTATTTGATACCAAACAATGTTGATTGCTAGGATGGGAGTCACCGGTCACTTGTACAGAGTGACGGATCGATTTTGGGGACCTGAGTCTGAATTGAGATGGACACAATTATGAGGGTATAACGTTCAGACTATAGCACTCTCTTCGCTGCATCATGGAAGCTAAACCCTCAGACAAAATTTGAGCTGATCCTAGTATGCCAGCAAGGCACAAAGGGGGACCCTTTCCAGTAAGGCACAAAGGAGCACCTGTCCAGCAAGGCACAAAGGGGCACCCTTTGTTTGTTCTCCCTCTATGAATTCCTCAAATGTAAATCGGAATAACCTAATGAATGAGGCAACATGCCACAACCTTCAGAGGGGTGCAGAGTTCTGATAGGAGTTTTTTTTACATGTGCTAGCTCGAAGGGAATGTGTTGCAGGGTCATTTGACTCGGAGCTGAAATAGTTGGCCATGGAAGATCCTGGGGGTGAGGTGGACACAGCTACCCCCCCCCCCCCCTGTGGATACTACTCTAACATGTTTGTACCAACCTGGGGGGCACCTCTGTGAGCATAGACGAAGGCCAGCTGGGGCGTGTCTCTTGACTGGACCCAAGGTTGCAACATGATCAGCGGATACGCTTACGTGAAGCAGACGAGTTTAACGCATAGGCTACATTAACGAATACTTCGCAGCTGAAAAGTAGTAACGAGATAAAAGATTATTTGTAGACATCCATGCAGCAGAAATAAACCACGATCAGGACTGGGTTACCCATGGCATGGAAACTGGATTAACTTTGTCTGAATCGCCGGACTGCAGAATTAAGACTGAGAGTTAAAATCCTACAGATGATCGCTCTTCAGTGTGCATCTGGCAGGCACTTTGTCTTCCCACCCAGGTGATAATTGGAGACCTGTGAGGAATTTCAGTACAACCTGCACAGACAATGGCAACTACTCACTTCCAAGGATCAGTGGCGTACACACAGGTGTTCAAGTGATCAATGAATTTTTAACACAAAAACTGAGTTATTGCAGTTCATTAGAGGTTTTGCAGCTGCTTGATTTAGGCACTATCGCAGCAGCCTGTGTCTAAGGGCCCATATAATTGTACTTATTTTGTGCAAAAGGATGGTGAATGCATTTAGGGTGGCGCCATCCCCTTAGGGATTGCTGCGATACCAGTTCAAATGATTAGATCATACTGTGGGAGTTCCGATGAAAAGTCTGAACAACAATGAGTGCTATATAGGCACTCATTTTAATTATTTGGACAAACATTTTACAATCTGCTCTATCCAATTTGATAACCTCGGTTGTCCTAGTTTGTCTAGACTGCTGATCAGAAGATTGCAAATTGAGACTGTTCAAAAAGGGGCTACCGTACAAGATTAGTTCACTGTCCTGCCGCTCTGCCATATGGGAAAGATTAAATCTCTTGGTCCAGCAATCTTACCACTAATAGGGGCCATTGTAAGAAAAGTGTTTCTTTCTGCAAAGAATGATAAATGAGTGGAATAGCTTCCCTGCAGATGTTGGTTTTGAGACTGTTAATGCCTCCAAGACAGTCCTCCACTTGTCTTCCAGGAGTTGAGGTAGAATTCTTTGAGTTCTGTTGGTCTCCTTCTTGGGTTATCATGGCTCAGGTCGTTTCCTACAAAACTAAACTGAACTGAACTAGATTGAGAGTTTGAATCCTCAACGAGAATGATCAGCCTTTTCAAATGTTCCCAGATTTGTACCTGAGGACCTGGGAGACACTTGAGTACAATTGAACTGATGGTGTATTATCTGTAGTTTCATATACTGTGTGTCTGTCTATGTATGTATGTATGTACGAGCATGCGTGCATATGTATGTATGTATGTTGTATGTAGTATGTATGTATGTATGTATGTATGTATGTTGTATGTATGTATGTATGTTGTATGTATGTATGTTGTATGTATGTATGTTGTATGTATGTATGTATGTGTATGATGTAATATGCCAAAAAAGCTCTAAATGGATGTATTATATTATTATTATCAATAATATAGCAGGAGCTCAAACTGGGCAAATCAACATGCATCTGGATACCACCAGTCTCAGTTCCGGCCTGGCTACTGCCCAGGCATGCAACTATAGAAACACAGTAACAATCAACATGACCACTATCATTACTGGAGTACCATGACAGTGTCGGCCACCAAGGCACCACCACGACAGCTGGCCTGGAGTCACAAAGCTACCAGCCATGCAAACCTAAGGCTAACGATCAGGTTTGCCCAAGAACTTTGCAGATAGCCAGCAAATTCTCTCACCTGCTTTAGGTATTTGAAGAAACTACTGCAGACGAGCCAACCTATACCGGTTACCACGACGACCGCCGTGATTTGTAAGAAGGACCGGTCATCTGCAAATTATACAAAGAGGATAAGAGACGATTAGGAGAGTGAGCTGTCTTTGATTCTGCTACTCAGTTGAGGTCATTCGGGAGAGGGTGCCCCACAATGGTCCACTCGCAACTACTGAATACCAGATGGTAAGGCAGACCTGGAAAAATCCCTGCAGCTTAATTGCAGCATTCAACATTGTTAAAACAGATACTTGCCAAGCAGAGATCTACTGAACCTATACAACGCCGGGGAAAGGGTGCACACCTGGATATACCACACATTTTCTTCAGCTGGGCATACTTCCACCAGGACCAGGTATACGAAAGAAGGCACTGCCCCCTGGAGGTATACGAAAGAAGGCATTGCCCCCTTAATATCAGGACCAAAATGTGGAGGTGGGGGTATTTGAACACAGACAGCAACATTTTAACTGCATACCCCTCGTTTTTTCCTGCTCCATTCTCTCGTGGTGAGAGCCCAACCAGAGGGCAACAGTTACTGATCTAAAAAGTTTGGTATGACCCAATCGGGATTTGAAGCCCGCTCTCCTGTGCGGTTAGGTAGAGGCAGAGCCTCCACAAACTAGGCTCACCACTCCGTTTGGTTTTACATCCCATACTCCCATTTTCTATCCTTCAGGTTTCAACAGGAGCAGGCTGAGCAGCAACAGCCCATCCTCCAGTTGCAGGGCACTTGGCATTCCGTCCCCCCAACACATTGCTTAGACGGAGCATCATGGACACTGACATCAGGAGTTCAGGACACATGACACTGTAAAGTGATTGTAAGAGAAGGGCTCAATCAAGGGTGCTTCTGTGGAATCGGATGTTTTTTTGCTGATTTGAATGCACAGCCATTTGTTCTACAGTTCAAGGTTATTTGTCTGGTCTCTGGGGCTGCCTGTTGAGCGGGGGGCAACTGAACTGGAAGAACTTGTATTGATGCACCTCTTGCATCAATAGATGACACACATGAGTGACGATGAATGTGCCATTAAACATTGTGTGACCAACTAGAAGGGAAAACTCGAAGCATGACTTGGCTTTTAGTTTAAATACTTTCTATTCATTACATCATGAAAAGGAATAAGCCAAGTTTCAGATGATTATGAGTGTGTAAATTTGGCACAATATACTGACATTGTTACCCCTTAGGACATCGCAGGGGACGATCAGCAGCCCTCTGTGATACAAAGTTAATGCAAAACCTGTACTTTTGAGAATCCTCTAAATACTGAACTATGGTCGGGATCTACATGATCGCTGCAAACACTCAGGGTTGGAGTCGAGTCCAGCCAATCCGAGTCCGAGACCGAGTCCTCAGCATCTGAGTCCGAGTCCAAAACCGAGTCCTCAACATTCAACCCGAGTCAAGTCAGAGTCCTTCTGTCCCGCGTCCCCGAAGTCCATTGAAACTCGGCTACTTGCAAAACAAATTGTCCTAGTGTTGAATTCAACAAAGCAAGTTACTACAGTTAGATGTTGCATCCCCGTAAACTGTATAATATCCACAATCACTGAATCAGCTCAATGTAAAATTCATAATGATTTTTCCACACATTCCTATCAAAGAGCTGGACGCTCATCAAGAAAGTGATAGCCATGTGATGCAATGAAACATGCCTATGCAGACTCTCCGCCTGTCTACCTACCATTTGGAGCCATAATAATTTTCCAGCAGTTAGGCATATCGTGAAGTATTTTTTCATTGCACATCAAGAAAATAACAATTTCCACCATCTTTGCAGACTGTGAGGCGGGTGCTGCATGTTCTCTTGTGCTGTGCATGTGCCGCCTTTCCTGACGGCCGTTCCAATAGGCTCAGCTCAGTCCTACCATTGGCTCACTCCAAATTTGGTATGAGCGAATTCGGACATTGACAGAAAAGGACAGCGCAGTATGTTCATCATGTGTTCTATTATCAATGTTGGAATGTATGCCAAGGATTTTGAAGCGTCTGAACCTGGACTCGGACCGAGTCCCAAGTCCCAGCAGCTGAGTCCGGAGACCGGAGTCCGAGTCATTGAATCCGAGTCCGAGTCCTTCAAAATCGGTCTTGAGACAGAGACCGGACTCGAGACCTCCAACACTGCAAACATTTTTCACTAGGCATGAATGAACAAACCTGTCAAGTTTTTTTCTCATGGATACCACTTTTAGACTTTATATTATTGAGGCGAAAAGTGACAGCATTCACTGTATAAACTCCATGAGCAGTCTCTGCATCGTTGATCGTTCCCCCATGATGTCATCAATTCCTTCAACGCAATCGATTAAACGCATCTGCATAGACAACACGATAGAATCTTCTAGTTTTGATATGCCTTTTTCCAGTGGTAATTTGAAGACAAATTGTTACAGTCTTTTGGTCTTTGAGTCACCACACTACAGGTATTCAATAGAAAAATTTCAATTCATGCCATTCAACTGATTAAAATTTTGAAAAATATTGACTCCAGTCAAGAAGAAATTAATAACGACAAAAACATACAATTATTTCTGTGAGTTTAACTAAGTAACTGATCCCAGTCAATATACATTCTCAATAGCAAAATTTTCATTGAGGTCATCCAAGTAGAGTCATTTACATTTTGAACAGTGATCAGAGAAATAACAACATGTACTGGCAAAGGTATGATGTTACCATATGAAGATGTAAGTTAACTCACGTGGAAGGAGATGGCCAATAGGCTGTAGCTCTGAGGCCACATCTGACTGAGCACGATAGCTGACGCGACACATCCCGCAATGTTGGCGATGACCAGACACTTGTGGCTCCAGTGTAGATGGAGCTGAAGTCCAATTATGAGGTGACTCACCGCAAATGCCTGCAAAGCAAGTATCAGATATGTTCATTACTATTCAAAATTTTATAGAAACTGCCTGCCCCTTAACATCCAATTTAATTTTCCTACATGTCAAAATGTATATCATACAGAAAAAGGTCATGAGTTTGGTTGGCTATTGCCTAGAAGTTTGGAGTAAGTTAGTATCGGCACAGCCACATGTTGCGAAGTGGTCCAAGCCGAAAATCGGAGGTAGATGAAGTAAAGGAAACATCATGACCTTCATGGAAATTGGTGGGTCAACCCCCCTATTTCTTCCTCTCCCAGGGTTATGCCCTTTGTACATACACTCATGTGGAACACGGCGTCAACCACCAGAAGTACCCACCACAGGTTAAGAATGAACTATGATTGAACTATGGATGTCGCTGTTTGGAGGGTGGCATTTCGTAGATTAATTTTTATATCAGTCGCTGTATTCATAATTAACAAAACAGGATGAGATGTGAATCCATGAACTGTATGTGGATCCATTCACCCCAAAATTGAACCATGCCATCACCTACATTTGCCTACAAATCACCTGGCCAATAAAATCCCATCCCTCGCTCTTAATTTCCATTTTCCCAACAAAGGTTATCTGAAACTGCATTTGGACTCTTTCTTGCGAAATGGAGAAAACAGCAATGGAGTGGCCAACCCTGATTTGTACAGTTGACTGGTGTTCGCTAGCATTTGAGAGTGGGTGCTGGGTCCAACATGCAGTGGAAACAGTGATGGTGTGGCCAACTCAGATTTGTGTAGTTGACAGGTGTTCGGTTGCATTTGAGAGTGGGTGCTGGGTCCAACATGCAGTGTGGCCAGGCAACTGTTGAAAGCTGGAAAACCCCCCATTTTCTCTCAAATCCATTCACAGTCGCTTCTCATTTAAACAAGGGAGCAACATTACAACCCCAATTCTTTGGGAAACCTCTCGGACATGCTATATTTAGCCTGCTGCCCTTAACAAAAAACGAAAAAACGAAATTCCAATCAACAATTATTAAACTTTCACCCTTTTGGCCTAACACCACACTGACTTAGAGTAAGTCAGCCCAGTCACCATGCCAGGTGCGTCCACTTTCATTAACCCAGATATCATATCAATCACATCTACAGTTTATTGCTATAAGCTTTCGCCTGTCAAATTCAGATAACGGACACCTAACTGTACTATTCACACACTGAAGTATAGTAATATAGTGAGATATCCAGTATATGTCAACCATCCACTGTATTTGTCAAAACAGTGGCAATGGCACAACCCATTAATTAGGCCGCCCTATGGCACAGAGCACATCCTACAATCAATTTTAGACAATTCTGCCAACTACTAACACTGTCTGGGTCCAAGAGCAATCTCCTCCGCTTCTCTTCTCCGCCATACAAAACCTGCAATAGTGTTAACTACCAGTTTGATAACAACCGAATATTCTACAACACACACTCCATCACCAAAATGAGCTCAAGGATAGCCCTGGCAGATATCAACCGGGATAATATGACTTGTCAATCTTTACGATTACAAACGATTACATATAATACCCCCCCGATGATCCACTACTGTGGCACACTATACACGCAGTAACTTGTCCCATTACAACTGCATTCCCGAGAGTTGACTTTCTCGCTATTATATTTGCAGACAGCGAATCAATTTCCAAATCCCAGCTCAACCGATGGAGGAGAGGCCATTAGACATTAAAAACTTGATGATATTTTCAAATTACACAGCCCAGATTTAAAGTGCCAACACAACCTTTTCAAGAAGTGCAGCCAAATGCAACTATGAAATAGAGGAGTACAGCGAAATGCAGCTTGCCCTAGCTTTTCTATTGATTGATGTATACTGCAAAGATGAAGTTCAGGGCTTTCTTAGCTGTATAACGAACACGTCACCTAGAGCAATTTTCGAGGGGGGCGTTTGTTGAGGATTCAGGGTGGGACCCCATAAAACCCGGGTTGGGTCCAGATCTGCAGGGTGTATCGGGGAAACGGCCCTACAACGCACCCAGGAGGGATCAGGGACAGGACGGTGTATAGGTGGGAGGGTAGTGATAGTGACTTCCAGCGGTGGCTGGCGCCCTTTCCACTGCTTCAAATACCCCTGTTGGTGAGATGTTGAGTTTTTTTATTTGTTGGAGCACCCGCGTGGCTAGCTAAAGGGGGAGGGTAGGGGACGTCTTTGCAGCGGGTGGCTGAGCCCTGTTCCACTGCTTCAATACAAATTGTTGGTGAGATGTTCGGTTTATTGTCTGGAGCACCTGAGGTTGCTAGATAAAGGGCGAGAGTGGTAGTGACTGTTCAGACAGTGGCTGCGCCCTTTCTACTGCTTCAATCCACTTGTTGGTGAGATGTTCAGGTTTATTTGTCTGGAGCACCTGAGGTTGCTAGCATAAAGGGGGGAGGGTAAAGTGACTTTCAGTTTCAGGCCGGTGGCTGCGCCCTTTCCACTGCTTCAATCACTGTTGGTGGATATGTTACAGGTTTATTGTCTGAGCAAACCTTGAGGTTGCTATCTAACGGGGTGAGGGTAGTGACGTTTCAGCCGGTGGCTCGCCCTTTCCACTGCTCAATACACTTGTTGGTGAGATGTTCAGGTTTATTTGTCTGGAGCACCTGAGGTTGCTCGCTACAGGGGGGGGGTAGTGAACTTTCAAGCCGGTGGCTGCGCCCTTTCCACTGCTTCAATACACTTGTTGGGGATTGTTCAGGTTTATTTGTATGGAGCACCTGAGAGGTGCTAGGTCAAAAAACAAAAACACTTGGGTTGGGTTGCGTAGTGTACCAACTGCACAATTTGCTGGTCCAGATATAATAGTAAAACAGTGGCAAAAATGTTAGACACCCTAATATAGAGTCGCAGAAACATCACAAGAAATTTGAAAAGGTTCAAAAAATTTGGAAGATTGCAAAATTGGTAAGGTTCAAGACAATCTCAGTATTCAGGTATAAAAACGAACACCCACGTTTCAGGCCCTGGTTATTAGTAGGTTTTTTTTTACGGAATTAGCATCAAATTATGTCGGGGAGTGACACTCGGGACATAATATGTTTAACGACACTTGGAACCCAAATCTCCGATTAAGTGCATTATCCTGCCTAGCTGGCCTGTTAAACTCTGGAAATAAACTCAGGTGTCTTCAGGAACTAATATTTCAGACAGTACAATTCCGACACATTGTTTTTGTGATCAAAAATGCAAAAAAAATCATGCAAGTTGTTCCCTGTGAGATAGCGCCTCGAGCAGTCCTAACTGGCACTTATACAAAAGTGTTATATATTTCCTGGACAAACTACAAAAAGTGTTATAACACAAAATGTTATATATGTTTGTACAAAAATACACACTCACAAATTGACCGTGTTCATTGATGTGTTTTTGAATATCTAAAATAACTGACAGTGATAGCCACAGGCAGATAACACATCTGACACGGAATAGAAAGTGCAATCAAAATATGCGGACATTGCCAGGAGAGTCTTGAGAACTGCAGTTCATTCGTACATTGGGCTGAAACATTTTGGCAGCAATTTGCAAACAGCCCTAATCACCCAAGGGTCCCAGGACTGTTGAGTACCCATTTTTGTGTTTGGTGGGTCATTTTGATACTCAATGATCCTGTCAGTTTCTACTTTTAGCGTCCTAGCCTCCGTACAAGGGTTTCAAACAGAATCTGTGCTATATGCCCACTCTTCTAGGCCCCACGGAGGAAAACTTAGCAAACAGGTACAACAATGGCTGAGAGCTCTGACATCTTCTCGTAAGGAGAAAGTGACAGTAGGGATAGACTTCTCCAGGTCATGTTTCTGACCATGGCTGGGATGTAGACTGGTGTAGTGAGTCCATGATCAGTGGTCCCCCACGCGCCTCTCCGTTGTAAGTTGTGATGACAGCAACACTTCGGAAGGGTCAGTGGGTTTCCAACGAAGTTCATAATGACGCGACAAAAGCGAAAAAAAAAGAAAAAAGGGGAATGATACATCATTTGGTTCTCTATTTTCTTCTCTTTTTCTCCATCCCACTTGTGAGACCAGTGGAGCTTACGCTCACCGCAGATCGTATGACATCAGAAGAGTCTCATGACATTGAATAATGGGAGCATTCCTTATTAATCATCTGCTCGTCGCGGGTACCAATTTCTATTCCCACTCTGCGGATTTTTCTCTTAATCATAGACATAATTCACCCGCCAGAGCAGTTCTCTGAAATACCACTCATGAGAGGAGTTCGGTGACTCATATCACGATGGGGATTTTGTATCCCGCCTACATACAACGTGTAGGAAAACCTCCACACAGCATCCATCGAGGGCTTTTACCAAATTCAGCAGTCAGGTTGACAATTAAATCGGGAGACAAAATCACTCATCATCTCTGTCTGGCCTGTGCATCAAAAGCCCAAAAAATTACTTATACACAACGAGAAAGCAATCGAAACGGCACAGTGATTACATTATCATGACAAACGTGGTCCCGGACTTTTTAGGCAGAAAGTTAAACGGCTTGTCAAGGGAGGGGCATGAGGCATGAGAAATCCATACAGTCAGTAATACAAGAGTTTGTTTTTTTTCTGTCTATTTCACTTGGTAGGGATATCGCCAAGAAGGATACTTTCTATATAATACACAATTGTAACACCCCCTACACAGGCATAGCATGCAGATACAGTCTACATGTATGATCCATTTTCATATAAAAAAATTTCAGAAGACTATAAGATAAATGTACTGCATGTCAGAGAGTGACTTTTGTGCAACATAAGATTAGTCCTACTAATTTACAATATGTCAAAGCTGTCGAAATGGGACCAAACAATGATTACGCATTACTTCACCAGAAGACAGAATGTAATAAGTTAACGCTCGTTTTTTGAAATGTTGGTTGAGTGGGGTTGCCAGTTGCACTGGTATTGTTGTTCTCCGCCGGATAAACGAATACTGGGAAATAACTCCAGGGGTAAGGACAGGTACTAAGATGTGGCCTGAAGTCAACTACCTCAACCCATGAGAGCACATGGTAGGTAGAGTGGGTGGCTGTGAATTCACCTGTTCAAAAATATCTTCCTCAACATCGGACAGCCCCCGTTGCGTTGGACTTGTGGCCGTTTATTTTCTTAGTAGCGTAAATGTCATGGTGCGTCTCCAGTGAAGTACAATGGTCAATATTGACGTTGACTCTGGTGCTTTCTAATTATTTACAGAAGCCAAACCAGCTGGTCAGAAATCAGCAGCCTAAGTGTAATGAAGCACAACGGGTATTGCAAATTCCACCTGGTACTGTCACGGAGGAAGGAGGAAACACTGGGACTAAGTTGGTGACCATCCATCTAGTTGTGTGAATGTCACAAATCATCAAAAGTATGGTACAATGATCATTGAATTCCTAGATGATTACACTACAGTATGGAGTCGATACCCCAGACCAACCAAGTTCCAGCCCTCTGAGCGGCCAATAGGCATAGAAGGGTATTGTGTAACTCCTTGAGATGTACCCAGGGAGGGGGGGGGAAGGGGGGACTACAGGATTCCCGGAAATTCAAAGGTGATACTTGAAATAACAACCAAAACGATATTATACAGGGAAGGGACTTGAACAAACTAAATTTCATAATGGATAAAACAATACTCTCAGATATTTCTATGTGAATACGATTTGCCTTCTGTTAATGAAAATGCAAAATGGCAGCTAGTCTATGGGCACCATTGCATCCCCCCCTCCCCCCCCTCCTTCCCCCGTTCTCCTCCTGGGACATAACACGGTATAGTAATTCCAAATCCCTGGAAGTTGACCTGAAATGACTCCACAAGGCAGTATGCTAGACCATCCAAGGTCGGGGTGTGGGCTTTGGATGGCCTCTTTCCACAGGTACTATAATATTGTGAGTTGAATATGTTATATGACTAGTGGAACCCTTTGACATAAAACAGGAATTATGACTGATAGTTACTATTTGTGCTACAGTACGTACAGTATGTGTTTTAGTGTTGCAGTACTTGCCAGCACACTTCCTCACCACGATACCAGCAACCTCTTCAGCCATTGAATTTGAATAACTGCAGCCACTGCATCCCCCCCCCCCCTTCATTTCTCCTTCCACCAAATTCTCTGGGATTCTTCACAAAACCCTGTGGATCCGAAAATGGCCAATGTCATGTAACAGATTCTTCAACCTAGAACAGGGAAAAAAGAGAACATATCAAACCAACACGGCCACACCCCAATATGGAGGTTCTGTGCATGTTGCCTTGAGATATTTAACTTACTTAAGAAATTCAAGGATCTATGAACATCACGGGGGAGGGCGGATCCAGGAATTTAGGTTAGAGGGGGAGCCACAAAAGTATCAACATAATATATTTGGAGAAGATATGGGAGCGCAGGAGGCGCGAATCCCCAAAACGGGGAGGGGGGGGCCGCTGAATTCCCCTAGGTACTGAACTGTTAATTTGATTTTAACGCACATCTGATCAGTGGGTAGCCAGGATTTGTTTTAGTGAGGGGCCAGGGGGGGGGGGTGCCGAGGTTTGGGAGTGGTGGGGCAAAGGGCTATGACAATTCATCCTGAGGACCATATAAGCGCGAGCGCCACCAGGGGTTGGCGCGGAGCGCACCAGAAAATTTCTGGTTAGAGGACCTCCCAGATGGCCGGAACGGATTTCTGTGTATTTTGTTGAAAAAAAGCATAACCAAGAAATTCTGAAATGATTGTCTCATGGATTTTAGAGGAACACTGGTGGTCCATTAAGACTAGCTCCTGTCTTTAAACACATTTCAACGTTAGTATAACGACAATTTTGCAAGTAGTGTTCCCAAATATACACATTTTTGTGCCGTTGATGGACAAAGTCTTCACAAAGATGTTCCACTGAGCGATATGGAATTTGACTCTGTCAATACGCAATCGTGAGGAGTGGATGAAACAATTGCTTGGATGAATTGAGGTCATCTGAGATCACAAGAGGTCTACCACTTGCACACAACGAGCGCAAGAATAAATTAACCAGATCAAGGATAAATTGACGTGTCGAGCTTTCGGAGGGGAGGGGCGTACAAGAACTTGTTTTTGGTGTGCGTAAATATGGGTATTTTGAGAAAATTGTGAGAATGATTTTCGCGCAAACATCGGCATTTAGGCCGGCGAGCTTGCCCGAACGCCTGATTCAAGCTGAAACCTTCCTACTGAGTGGACAGGTCCTGTGAGTAGAATGAGGGCAATTCTTAGAGAAAAATTATGAAAAAAGTATATTTGTCGAGTTGCGGGTATGTATAAATTATGAAAACACGATCCCACCAAAATGTCATTACGTTTGTCTCTCCATCCCATGGTAAAGTAAATCGAGTGGGACACCTCATAGCACAATACTTGACCAGGCATGGATACAGATTTCTTCCAAGAGGGGTGGGGTGATTTTCGTGTGTGAATCGAGTACAGGACCAGACCCAATCCCTATGTGCGCGCAGCAACCGGTAACTCCGATGAGAACATGGCCAATAAACCGTAAATCCAATGTATTTGGTCTTCAACAAAGTAGCTATCTCGAGCCGAAGGCTCCTCGTGGGACATTACCCACGCGTGACGAGAAAACAATGTAGCTACAAAAAGGGGCGTCGATTCGGTTTGAAAGTCGTGGGGGGGGGGACCATCGAATGCAAATACCATTTCTAAAGCGGAGCGCCAGCATCGGTTGGCCAGGAGTTCCAAGAAAAATTGCGCTTCTCATACCCTCAAGATCGACGGAAATGGCCCTTGCCAGGCTAAATGCACCCATTACATGTGTGATTTGAGTAAAAAGACACTAACAAGTTGTCATTGTGCATACTAAGATGATTACCGAATATCACACAATGGATTTTTGTATTACCTTTTCTACTCGGCTTTGTGTGCGTGGGATCCAGGGTCTAACGAACAGTCCCTGGTGGGATCGAAGGGAAAAGCCATAGGCAAACGGGACCATTGCCCATGGGGGGAGCCAGAGATTTTACCGAATTCACGAGTCAGTCATGAAAATGCCAACGCACGCGAAGCACGCGAAACATTTTCGCATGTTTCCCGTGCCATTTCTCATCGAAAAGTCTGCCAAAAAAAATTAACGCATTTTTTTCACTTGGCTTTTTCCCTTCCTCCCACATTTTCCACGATTTTTCATCTCAGAAAAATTGGGGGGGGGGAGTCTTCCCCCAATGCTCCTGAAATTATTCGAGTGCACCAAAATGATTCAAAGCATTAACTCGCATATTTAGCCTACACAACGTCTGGAAAAAAAACGACATTGCGCCAAAACAAATTATGCACTTTTGGCTATTCGATTTAAATTCGAGAATTCGGTATGAAAACATGAGTAATCCTTCAACTTTTCGGCTATCGGTCCAGATCTCCACCTGGGGTCCGCACCTGAATTAGTGGACTTAGACAATTGCAACGCGATTTTTGTTTTGGTTAGACAAAATTGAATAGTTTATAGTGATACACATCGCGGGCCATTTGCCTATTAATTTTATTACGGTCCGGAAAGTGGGGTGGGGGACAAACGATATGATATTCCCCCCACTTTGCAAAATGGGGGGGCATGTTTCCCATCCCCAACCACTGTTGACGCCCATGCTACAAATTGGCGACCGGAAATGTTTTCTCATCATCAAAGAGAGTTTGTTCTCGCCGCACAACGTCAAATCGCTTTTCCGCTCCTAAAACCGTTGTGAACTCACCACATGTCCTTCGCAAATCCATTATAGCCTAGACAGCGTCACCTCGGTCCCTAACTTATAGTAGAGTTTGCCGTGCCAAGAATCCTCGATAGCTTTTGAGGATCTAAGAATACCTACAATACAACCCGCCCGCATCGTGGTGCGTCTTCGGACGTGGACAGATGCAGATGGGCTTGTGTCACTTTAACTCACGGCTCAGGCCGGCAAAAAAAGGGGTGTGTGGCACCGGGGGTGCGGCCCCCCCTGATCCGCGCCTGCACGGGGACAATACAACGTATACAAAGGCAGCCCCTCGACCCCAAACAGCGATGGAATGCTGCATTTTTCGGGCCTTAATAACAGAAAGAAGAAAAGTGGTATGCGGTTAGAAATGAATTCGATTACTTTCATCTTTTGGGGACGATGTATAGGTTTTTTTATCCTGATTCCAAGCCATCTATAGTTGTTCAGTTATTTTCGAAGTACCATGTATGTATATTTGACTTTGTATGGATCCTGCAGTTTTCCTCCCGTGAAGGCACATTTTTGCAATAGCTGATTGCAAGTGCCTCATCAGTACCACTAAAATCGTCTGACACTTGGTCTGGGGTTTGGTTTGTCATAATGTAATAATAGAAAGCACTGAAAGTCCAGTTCAATAATTCACATGACTACTGTCGTTAACCAAATCATGCTCACGCTACTAACTGCATTAGTGCATAGCAGCTGTCCCCCATAGCATACAGTACTTGAAAACCAACACGCAAGTATCCCATCCTAAAGTGGGCTCACCAGAATCAATAAAGGAAGCATCAGAACCATGCCAACCAAAGATCACACCATCTCAGACTAAACATCTTGCAAAGTACAATCAATAATAACCCGAGGACCATTCATTCCCAAATTCTGAGGCGAGAGAGATTTTCTGCTTCTTCCTGTTTGACTGACAGTGTTGACAGGGCCGGGGTTCTGAAGCACTTATCACCAAATGATTAGAGAACTGGTAGTCTGGCTATTCCTAAGAGTAGGGCCTTTGTTTGAACAGTGCTCTGGGAACAATCCCCTCAGATTGTTTTGATCATCTTAATTTCTAGGAATACTAGGCAGCAAATTCTCCGTAACTACAGTATCCTGCTGGCAGAACGCAGGCAGGACAGATTGTTCTTGTCTCAATGCGGGTCTTGGCAGACATGTAGATGTGCAGAGGAAGAGGGTTAATGAGAGGATAAAAGACTGCTCCAGTCAGCACATTTTTGCATCCCTAAAAGGAAGGCCAAACGCTTTTCTAGGAAGAAAGTGGTGATGTTCATGGTGATAAACAAACTCAGCCCCATCCCTTTTTTCCAAATTGCACTCACAGTAGTCCGTTTGCCACTATGATAATTCTCACAATGTAGCTCTGCCCTTCCAAAAAAGTGGCCACTCAAAAGTGTGTTTTTCCCCCCGTGCCCCCCACACCGCAATCCTTTTGGGAGAAACTGTGCTGATGTTCATGATCAAGAGGCAACTGCCCTCACTTTTCCTACAAATTGCACTATGGTAGACCCCGTTGCCACTAAATATCCACATGTTCCCAACCCCCCAAGTGGCCTCTCATAGGGTGTGTGGCACCACTCCCCACCACTACTTGTTGAGATCGACGTCTGCTGTTCATAAGGCAACTCCGCCCCATCACTTTTTTCTAACAAATTGCACTATGGTAGACCTGTTGCCATAATATCCACCTGTTCCCAACCTCCCAAGTGCCTCTCAATAGGGTGTGTGCACCACTCCCCACGCATATTTTTGAGATAACTGGTGCTGATGTTCCTAAGGCACTCCGCCCCCTCATTTTTCTACAAATTGCCTATGGTAGACCCTTTGCCATCTAATATCCATTTGTTCCATCACTCCCCCAAGTGCTCTCGCAAGGGTGTGTTCCCCCCCCCACCCCCCTCATACAAATATAATGCTTTTGAGAGATAGTGTCTGATATATTGATTAGGTGATCTTGGCCCATCACTTTTCTCTACAAATTGTACTGTAGTAGTACGGGCTGTCCCTTTGTCACTATGGTCGAACGAACAGTGGTATCCACATGTTTCTGAATGGCTATACAATTGAGTGACCATCTCTCGTCCACATGTAATCATGACACATCTTGCAGTATTTGTCGGAAACACACTAGCAACAGTTCAAAACAAACAGACTCAAGTATTACACTCAATTAGTTCAGAATATGAACAAGGCCTAATAGTTGCTGAGCTGCTGATGTCATGAAACTAAACACCGTAATTCGTAGCTGTATACAAGAGACAGTGGACGACCACACCCACCTTGTTTCTGACTTAATACTGTATGACGTTTGTTGGTTGCAAACCATACAAAGAAATTGGTATCCGGAAGTGGAAAATTCTTGAAATGATGTTATTCTCCAGAGACATAACTCCACTTGAACATTTCCTGGAACTGGAAATTGTCCCATGCAATTCAATATGAACGGTATAAATCGTCACATAACATGTCCTGTTAATCAGTCCTTCATGTCCGTGAGACATGGTGATGTCCCAACAGTGTTCTAGAGAGCAGGTCCAAATACATTTATTTGGGTTGAATGATTCGAGTTGTGGCAATAAGGTGTGTCTGAATAGAGGAAGCTGGCACCTTCCCACACCTAACAACCTCCGAGCTAATGGTGTAAATTTACTTAGCATGAACAATCTGTTGAAAAAGTTAATTCTTCCATACGGAAGGAGAGCAATGCATTCGATGTCCCAATCTTCTGCTGGTGCCCCTCTTTTTCAAGAACTAGCCATCTTACAATAGTGTCCATCATTCTTCCCTCCCTCCCAGTGGCGGAGTGTGAGAATGATTGATCTTGGAGGTGGGGGTGGATTGAGGTCGGGACCCATTGGAGGGTGTCCCCCACCCCCTACCTTATCGGCCATTTGATGCAATTGATAGCACCTGTGCATGATCGCTGGCTTTGAATCTGAGAACCCTGCAAGGCCTGTAGCTACACCAACATCTCCCTCCATCTATCCATCCATCTCTATCTACTTCACACCCACACTGTACGACTAATACCAAGCTACTTCAACAGCTCCTGAGTAATAATGATCAAGTGCTCTCCCCTTCAATTCCCTGACATTAGCCATCGCCCCCACCGTCTGGCCCGCCTCATCTCTGCTTCCCAATTACTCTCCTCCTCATCCATACACAATGTGCAGCAGACATGTCTGATGGGTGTCACCTGGACTCCTCATACCGCCTGCCCTGCTCGTAGGAGGAGAGTTTTCAATTTTCAGCTCATCCAGGTAAACTGTCCCTTACAAACCATATGACCCATCACTTTTTTGATAAGCCATTAGTTCACTGTCCCATACTGTGTCCGTATGTAGTGAAGATGAACAGTGTCAAAACAGTTGCGATCGCTAACAAGCAATGCTTCTGTTGCAGCAGTACGGTCTCACTAAAACACGTTCAACACTCCCGGCTGTGTACAATCTCCTCATCTACTGCGTGACCTTTCTGCGGTATGGCGCGCCAGCTAGGACAAGCCAGCTAACCAGAACAGGACCCAGGGTTATTACATTAGCTCCCAGAAATGCACCAATAACCCCCAGTCCAAATTAAGTCGCAATAGACATGGGGTAATTCTTCTTGGGAAAAAAGTTTCCGGTTATTCGGAAATTGTGTGTACGGAGTCCATGCCAGAATCTGTCCATTTTAACTTATTATTCTACTGAAAAGAATTTTATATAGAAAATTCCTGTGTAAGTTAACCAAGACTGTAAAATGAAACTGACGTTGTACTGTGCTTCAGTGTGTCCTCAATCTGGGAAAACATGTACTCGATATTTGAATGAGTGAATTTGTTTCCAATCAAAATTTCCCAGAATGAGAGAACTCATTTTTTGATTTTGAAATGAAAACCTCTGATCCGGAAATTGTCACGCACAAGGTTTCTAAATTAGCCAACATTCCTGTACTTTTGCCATTGGTCAACAACTTGATGATGCACCTGACATACTCACTGGGAGAGTGAAGATATGTAGTGTTTATAAAGTTCAAAAAAGTAAATAAAGCTGAAAAAACCCCACTAACTTTATGTGCGGCTATCAATTGACCCAGCTTTTCACCACTGGTTACATCGGTGCATTCCTTCTGCCATCAATACTGCAAGTGTAGTGTCACAACCCAATACCCCAGACCCCAGACTTGGAAAACTCATTACTGCCTGCAGATCCCTTGCTCAAGACTGCCCCCTCTTCTCTGCAAATTGCCCCCAGTCGACATGTTGACACTCCTAATACCCATTCGAATCTTTAGGAAGACTGCATGGGTACAATTACTTGATATCTGTAGGTACCTGTATTTCCACGTGTCTCCTCATGTCCAACCAGCACAACAATCTCTTGAAGTAAAGTACTGTAGAGGAAACAGTCCTGCACACACAACAATTTCTGTGCCTCTGGGAGACTATGATTTGCCGGTAGAAGAGGCAGTAGTGCACGCGACACCCCCCCCCCCCTCCCCTCCTACTCAGAGCATACTTCCACACTGAGCACAAATCGCTCGAGTCAGAATGCAAAACTGAGGGACAACCCATAACCACTAGCATGCCATCAGTACTAACTAAGATTAAGGGGGAGGGGTTTTGGGTAGGCAGATATTTTGTGCTGGTGTGTAGTAATGTCGGGGTGGATCGAGCGGATTGTGGAAATGAAGACGAGGCAGAAATCCTGTATCTGTCCGTAGTGTATTCTACTGTTGATGACCTGTCCCATGGCAGGGGAGGAGGGATGGGGTGGGGGAGTGTTAGAAATTTGAGTAGACAGAAGGCCAGACATATCCTTGATGGGTTCCGAGTGTAATCCTACTGCCCATGACATTGGCAATTGGAGGGCCAGAATGCGGGTAGGTAGAGGGAGAATATTAGCCGGTCCAATCACACTGGACTGTCCACCAAGTGTATTCTACTACCCCTGACCTGTTGCAGTGGGTTGGGGGCCAGTTCCAAGTGGAGGAGGGGGAAAATATCATTGTCTGTGACAGTCTGAGTGTATTCTACTGCCAGAGCTGTGCCGGGCAGGCCCCATGAGCTTGTGACGGGGCCCGCCCATACATATGCTGTGGCGGGCGGTATCGGGAGGGGGCGCGAATATTAGTAGTAGGGGCCGACAATCTGCGCCAGGTATGCGTGACCAAGTTCAGGGTTGAGTAATTTGGTACAGTAAACCTTATCACCAATGGCATATTCTGTGCTTGCTCCCCCATCTGGACCTAATATCAACAATAAGCTACAAAATTATATGAAAATGTGACTTGGAATATTGCTAATCCATTTGTTTTACATGGCTAAACACGTTTTCACTCTCGGAACCTTGCTTCACTGACCCTCATACGACCTACCTATTACAGTCCCAGTGGATTGCCTCCAAATGGCTATCAATTGGCACTGCCAGGTACTCAGTCTTCACAAGAAAAATATCCAGATTGCCCCACCTACTATAAAATGCCAAATCCCGAAATATTACCGCAGTGGTAAAGGTCATTTACCCCCTGGGCAATCTCTAGAACTTGAAACCACTACAGATGTTCAAGGTGTGTGAACCAGCTTCCTGAAACTGCTGAGTGGAGCTATGTGCTGTATTGTATCATTGATATTTAGACACAGCCTGGGACACATAACATTATGTGGTGGAGGGGGGGGGGGTGGGGGGGTGGGGGGGGGGGGGGGGGGGGGGTGGGGGGGGGAACGGGGGGGGGGGGGGGGGGGGGGGGGGGGGGGGGGGGGGGTGGGGGGGAGGGTAATGCGGCCTTTGTACCCAGAAATTAGTGTCTGAAATGTAAAGTGAATGAGTACATCACCACCCATAAGCCAAAAGGCTTTAGTGATTGCTTGAATCTTTTCTGACAACCTATACCCAGACCGCGACAAATGAGATGTATCAGCTTATTATGTGCAATCATAACATCTGACAAATTTCCGATTTTCCCCAACCAACAATCGGGTTCCTGTACTTTGATAAGAAGCCTACACACTAAATTACAAAGTTCTCAGACTTTGCCTCTGGGGACCTCGATGACCTCTGACCTGACCACCACAATAGGGTTTCATGTACTCATCAAATAGGGAAACCCATCTGAGTAGGCTTCATCCATCCAGGTGGGGGCGAGTTTCGTGTTTACAAGCCAAAATTGGCCAATTATTCTATTTTACAAACTTTCTATTTTCGACCAAATTCCCTCCCGACCTGATCCAAAATCAACATTAGGTTCCGTCGCCCCATTAGAAAGCTAACCACCAAATTTCAAACCTGATCAAACCAATCCTTCTGGACTTATCGGTTCAAAAAGTTTCAGATGACTCTGACTGACCCCCAAAATAATGGGGTTCATGTACCCATCTGGGAACACACAACCACTTATGAGCTCCATCCATCAGGTGGGGTCGAGTCATGTTCGCGCTAAGGTGCGCGATTGCTGGATTCGGCACACTCCTCTCCTCCCTGCTTCCCGGCAGAGAAATTGGTCATATGCAGGAATTTCCCCGCACTCTTTTTTGCGATGGGGATTGGCACATACACCAAACAAAACCACACACCTGACGCCAGTACTTATTTATTAATGGCAACATAAAATACACCCTTCATTCATATATTGTGAAACTACACAGCAATACCACACCGAAGTCATAGCCTAATCTGTGACGAGCCGTCGTATCCATGATGACGACTCATTTCCTCCGATCACTACACAGCAGCCTATGCGAATACTCAGTACCCGAGCACCCCACGCCACCCAATTTGCTGCAAGTAAACAACTCCATAGCTGCTTCTAGTTCACGTGCAATGATTTCTCATGCAATATGTACAGTGCACAACACATAACGTATAATCTGTAATAGAAGCCCCTCCGTATAAATGCCCCCCCCCCTTTTTGGACATTCCAATTGAGGGTTAGAAGCATATTTCCACACCAAATAACCGATGAAATTAGTCCTTGAACAGGCTGTGCACAATGTATAGTTTTGGAGATTAGCCTAACACAGTGTAATAAGAGAAAATTTTTCAAGCCTATACAGGCAAATTATATTTTTTCCTTAGAAATTTACCCTCAATTAATCGCCCCCCTCTTTGAAAATGTAATAACGCCCCCCGGGCATTTTATACAGATATTCGGTATTGCACATATAGATTAGGATCCTGTAATAAATACTGCTCTGTTACTAGGCCAAGTAGCAAATGAAAAACATGTTTAGGTCCCAGGGTTTTTCGAAAATGAGGGGAGGCGGCCCCCTTTTTTTTATTTTTCTTTTTCCCGACCCGACCATTGCTTACGAGATTGTTTATATGCCAGCTGGGTGTCCACATGTAGTTCGAACTTCTATTCGCCATTACATAACCAGAATTGAAAATAACCATTTTCCAAATAAAAGGCAAATGAGAATACCAAAACAGGCTTGGAAAAGAGACAAAAGAAGCGGTCGCAGCAGGGTTGCCACTGACCTTATCAGAGTAGGAGGCCTTGTTTATCCTTTTTATTTCTGGGTCTACAGGGTTACTAACTAAAACAGCTTCAACTGTTTCTGTCAAGGCAAACTGAGTCCATGGAGTTAGACTTCCAATATTCTTTCAAAAAAAGTCATGGCCTGAATGAAAAAAAAAAAGACCCATTTCAGCAATCCTCCCAAAAAAAGGAGGCGGGCGGGGTGCCTAAAACATGAAATTATTTTTATTTTGCCGTAGATTAGGCTCACGTGACTTTATGCAAAGCTCTGCGTAATAGCCCAGGACATTAATGATCGAGGGGTGTCAATCAAATAGGAAATACTTAAACTTCCATTTTGCTTAGCTCTACTCCAAGCAGGGTAAGATTTTCCAGAGTATTTTACCCAATGTTTGTCATTCACGATCTCAGACTTCCATACAATCATATGTACATAGGCCTTAGTTATACTTTATTGTTTTATGTTAAGCAGACTGCAGGTAACCAAGACTAGGCCACATGTGTGGGCTTGGCTGTGGGGATTGGTATACGATTTCGCACCAGGCCAAGCTAAATCTAAGGAGTCAAACTAATTTTAAATGTGATGGGAGTCAGTGCTAGAACTTGCTTGGGGAGAAAGAGATAAAGCTTCAGGGGTGGGGACAGGTTTGGCTGGCTTTGGGAAATTGGGATAGTTGATGATACAGCTATGCTGGGCACATTTTACTAATTTGGAGCTGAGGGGCAAAAGTATGATCCAGCGCGACAATAGGCTTACTTTTTGTAAATCGGTTTGGAGTCCAGTGAAATGATCGCCGTAACCCCAGAGGGTGAATGAGTGGGATGGAGTGGGGGTGTATAGAGTGGATGATTTTTTTTAATAAAGGGGGCGGGGGGTAGGATGAAGGTCACTAGGCCCCAATGACTTTTTTTAAATCAAACATACAAGCATTTCTGCTGTAGTTCTGTCGTTTAATAATTCTGAGAAAAAACAGACAGGAATACAGGTTTCATAAAAACACTAGGATTTGTTGGCCGATAACCTGCTTAAAAATATCAATTGCAAAATGCGGAGGGCAATGTCTTATGGGTTGCTGACAGCCAATCAACACATTCTAGAAATCCCCCCCACTTTTGTCAGATCCCCCCCCCTAAAGAATTTTCTGAAGGGGAACTTTCCCCCCCAAAAGTATAAAGACTAGCGCCAACACGGGGTAGAGTGATAGTGTTACAAGCCAAAATTGGCAAAAATATTGAACTTTCGCCAATTGGCTAAATTTTTAGACCGAAATTCACCCGACCAAAACTAGGTTTCCTGTACTCCCATAAGGAAGCTATCACCAAAATTCAACGTGATCAGACCAACCATTACTGGGACTTACCGATGTTTACAAGGTTTCAGACTTTGACTGTGGTGACTTCTGACCTGACCCCAAAAACGATAGGGTTAGTAATCATTATGGGGATCAACATAATAGTAGAGCTTCATCCATTCAGGGGGGTTCGATTATTGTGTTTACAAGCCAGAATGCTTGGCTTTCACAATTTTCTATTTGGAATAAAACTACCCCAACCGGAACAAAAACAATAGGGTTCTGTAAGGCCCCCCTCCCACTTATACGAAAAGATATACACCAAATTTCACCTTAATATGACCCAACCATTCTGGACTTATCATGTGTAAAGGTTTTCAGACTGGCCTTCAGTGACCTGCAGATGACTTTTGACATGACCCCAAAACAATAGGTTCATGTACTCATCATGGGGAAAACACAATACAAATTATGAGCTTCATCCATCAGGTGGGGTGTCAGAGTTTTGTGTTAACAACGCTGGGCGTCAAAATGCCACACCATACACACACACGTAGACGCATGAAAAAAACAGTGTTGTAGTGCCAGATTCAAGGTCCTCTGAGGTACCAGAGGTCAAAGGTCATATGCTTATGAGCAAAACTACAGGATGCAAGAGTCTGTCGTCGCAAGGGTCAATGGTCTCCTTTGGCAGATATGTTACTCATATAGTAGGAAAGTTCTTTTTCCTCTGACGAAAATATTTGAAGTGATATAATATGCAGAACCTATTGGTCACTGTGAGCCCACATGGTGATGAAATGACAAGTAGAGTTACCCATCCTCAAAAGATTTTGAATGGTCAAAATTCTATTCTCCGGAAGCATTAAATTGGGATGGGAAGACGGATCCGGTTTGGACGTATCCTGTGTGGACACGCATGATATGCATTCTGCATTTTTTTGACATAATAGCCCCCCAATCTGACTTCCCATTATCATTGACCTCAAAGTTCAGGAACTCGTACCGGAGAGTAAGTATAGTTGGGAATCATATTGAACACTATCCCAAGTATATGCGGAACCGAGACAGACAGACAGCAGGTAGGCGGGTCGATCGGTAGGTAGAATGATACCCAGACCACATTGGCTTAACAATCAATGGTTTTGAGCTACTGTATATTGAAAGGGTGCAGAACCATGCGCGTAGTCAACCTTCTGAGTCAGAGGGGCAGAACGTACTTTAGGCTCATGGAAGTAATGTGATGAACTGTTCCCCCAAGAAAGCACGTATGCCCCACGGTTCAGTAACTCTATTCTTTTATCTCTTGAGAATTCGGGAAGAATGATTTGTTAAGGCAAAAGCCTAATGCTGGGCAGAGCTACTTACTGTGATCACTACAATCTATGAAAATCCCCACTTCCTATAAAACAAAGAAATAGTAGGTCAACTGTAAACCTGGACACAGAATACTGGGCCACCACCAGGAACCTATTGAATGTAACAGTTGGTAGGCATGACATCCTTAGACGTCACGGAGGGCGGGGGACCATGAGGTACAGTAAGAAGTTAACATGGTTGAGGAAGTTCATGAAAATGCTTTTACTAGCAAAAGAATGCATACTGCAGTAACTATTAGTATTGCTATCCTTATGGTATGATAATTCAGCCTAACAATGCCTATGTATGATGCAATATTGGGCCTGTGTGTGCCTGTGTGCCAAATCTATATATAGATATGAATAGAGTTTGATATTAAGGAATATGGTGAAAGGCTTAAATGTCCAAGTCCTGCCCTAGTCCAGTCACATCTTTCTACAGGTTTGGAGCCGACTATAAGCCTATCCTACAAGCCCCTCGATGTCATAACATGGAGCCTGGTCGTAAAGTCCATGCTTCCACTCTCCCCATACAAAACTGTTAAGGCACCACACAAAACCTACAGAGGAAGAGAGAATTTGATCTGGCATTGCAGATAACTTACAACAATTAACTAACCAATACCTGAAATAACTCAAAACATATTCAAATTGTTCAAACAATTTTAAAGCAATTGTCCACTATAATCCTAATGGCCTATAGTTGTACATGTTAGGGTATACACCAAAATGGACAACCGACCAAAATGATGAACTCAAACACATATCTTGACACAGATAGGGGATGTAATTGACAGTGACACAGCATTCAAATGACCCTCTTTTCAATGCAAACATTATGTGACTATGGGCTCATGGAATTGCCCCCAATAGAGAAAACAAGTGGGCATTCCAAAGGCAGCAGTGATTAAAAGATTCTGATATATGGAACAGTTGATGATGACTGAAATCGGGCGGGCCCAAAAGAAATTTCAAATTTTCGAGAGTGGAGTCTGTCAAAAATTGGGAGAGACGGGCAGGGGGGGGCACACCAAAAATTTTCCTCCAAAACAGTTTATTAAGTGTGATGTCAAGCGACAATTTTGTATATTGGACAACGGGCATTTTCCTCCATATAATCACCCACTTTTCCCCCCCCCCCACCCCACAATGTAGCCACTCATGCCTTTAGCTGTTGCTAGGACTGAGGATTCAAATGAGCTATAGTCATTTCATCACCACATGAAGGGGCCTGCTAAATTTGCATGACTTTGTCAGATTCCAACAAAACTAGTCGCTGTAGAGACTATGTCTGGTCTAGCCTGCGCTCACCGTCTTTAGTACCTGTCTAAAGCCGCATTCCACACTCGATGCCCTACGCTGTTTTTTAGGCTTTTTTTTTGCGCTAAGCCGGCCCACTTTCTGTTTCGACTTTGGTTTCTGACAAGCTTGCATTCCAATTAATATCACCCAAGACCAATTATTGTAAGGTTTAGAACTTATTAATTCTCCATATTGGTCTTTGGCAGGTGAGAATTACCAAATATTGATCCAGAATCAGTCAGGAATCTCCATAAATACCTACAAGTTGTTGTCTGTGATACGAGTTGCCACTCAAGATTATAATCAATGCAGATGTTCTATGTTAATGTCTCGCAGGTCCCATAAGGAGATAGGATTGCCAAAATGAGCCCTAAGTGGCAACACTTCTGTTTACAAAACCATGTTTCAAAACAAGACAGGCTGGAAAAAACAGGTAGTGATTTCCCCCAATTCTAAAACGTCAAAATTAGCTTTGTATGTATCAACTTTATACTAATGAAATTTCACATTGGTATCTGGAATGTTCTTGGAATATGTTTTTGAAGTTATCGAGGGATTGTAATCGAGGGAGAAGTTAGAGGCTGAGAGACGATTTCATCACTTTAAAATGAGAAGTTGTGCTAACACCGTGCAATTTTCTTCTGATACGTGACTAGTCTGGTCTGGCAAGAGTGGAGGTCACTTTTTAGCATGCTTTGGGATTGTGAATGGGATTTCCAGACCTTTTGTTGGTGTATCGTTTTATTCACAAGAAGTTGCGAATCAACTCGTGTAAGATGTGCAACATGCCAATTTGACTACAAGCTTCCTTTTATGTGCTTATTCAGTCAAATCATGCCTTGCAGGTCAAATTTGCATAATTCATGTAGTTTTTTTTTTCTTCTCTATTCTGTGATTTTATGAAAACATGATGGAAGTGGATACATACTAGCCTGACAAAACTGTGAAGTACATTAGCGGAGGTCTCCAAACTTCATCAACAATATAACAAACACGGTGTATATTTAAGCAGCACCTACTAACTCCCACTGCTGTGTCCAGAATTCGCCCCTGGATGCGGGAATATCCTGTTTGCACAGCAATAAAAGTCCACTTCACAATTGACACTGGTGCAGCAGTAGCTACACCTAAGTACTGTGATACATCAAGTTTGAAAGGCCTACAATCATAGTTCCTTGTTAGACACTATGCCCAATACTACCACTAACAGACCATCAACTGTGTTATTATAATATTGTAGTGCTTCAAAACCTTACTAACCTACATGTCATAGATGAGACTGAGAGGCACTATAACCCAAGTATTTCGAGAGAATGTCAGAGTCTAATTTCCTCCTGTTGGCTTTCAATTTGATGACCGATAATGAAGTTGTTCCTTTCCATGTTTTTTTCTTCCAATATTAATTTAATCGAAAAAGTAAACTCCGAACTGATGGTGTTGAAATTCAGTAGGGAAGGCACTCCAAGCCTTCTTGAAAGTGTGGCTCTGCAAGCGGTTGAAATTGAAGTATTGTATGAATATGGGATTTATACTCACCACAAGGGCACCAGTGTAGCGCATGACTGATCGTTCATTGCATAGAGAAGCGTAACCATCAAAGTAAATGTGTATGTGTCGCTATAACCTGCCCGAACAACAGGAAACATAACAACCAATTACTAACTATGGTAAGTTAACGATACAGCCAATCATCTATGAACATGTCTAATATGTTATGGTAACAAAAGTTTGGCAACGGACTACTGAACCACCATCAACCAAATTCGGCATCGGCCTACTCTTTCACATCCACAAGGTGTTCAAGCTTGGAAATCCTTCAATGCCGACTTTTTACAATTGCTCACTTTTGGCATCGGCAGTTTAAGATATTCCTGCTTTACTTCACCTACTTTTTCCAGCCAAGGTACAGTCGCTATAGATTTTTTGTTTTGCAACCATCCCCTCAGTTCTTCTCATTACACACAATACTGTGATTCATGTGAGACAAAAAAAACAAACATTCTATAACGATTATACCTCCAACCTAATAATTCTTGAAGTATTAAATTATCCAGCAGTACAATAGTCAGCAATCTATATTATGGTTCACAACTAATGTTCAGGTCACTTATAAGGGTTTTTTTTCTCCATGTGGAGCAAACCCACGAACCACTCCCAGCGACGGTATGCCAACGAAACACGGTATACTGCCGTCATAATGTGCTATGCTGTAATAACGCACAAGAATCGGGAACGGGCATTGTTCTCAAGTTCCCCTAATCTAAATGTTAATTTTGAAGCATACACCAACAACACCCATCAATCCAGCACAATTACATGGAGACAGCTCCCATGTACTGGCCATACTCTAAATTGATTACCTAGGAGATGACATACATGATCAGGGTTCACAGTCAACATTATTACCAGCGCTCCAATCTCCCCGAGGACTGAAGCGACATTCGTGATCAAACAGGGTAAATGGGTCTTATCATGTCTGAGCCTGGGAATGCTGGTAGCAGTAGGAGTGGTGAAGTTGGTACAGAACTCCCATTTGAACAGGAACAAATTTCAGCGGGGATGGTGATCGACCGTTTCGATATCATCACCTACGTACCTATTTCATATCGTATGCATCGTTGTCGGCGATGATCCAATAATATAACCAGAACGTTGCAAACATGAATGACGAGAGTGGTCGATTCCTGCAAGAATCCATCCATCTGGGGCGGTTGGGTCGTGGGCAAAAAACAAGATCTAAAAGCCAACGTGTGAGTTGAATAGCACCCTTGGCACGATCAAGGTAACCCAGGGTGTGAAATTTCTGACTATGGCACTTGCGGGGGGGATAGTGTTTCACTTTGTTTGACTGGGTAATTATATACTATTAATATTGATAATCGTTTGTCACTCTCCCAGGCAGTTCACCCATCCTAACAACCCACCCTACACCCTCCTCCCAGAGGGCTTACTATCTAACATGAAAACTGCAAATTATCTAGTGGGTGCTTTACAGAATTGCCTTCAGAACATGTGCAATCAGGCCTTCAATGTTTAATTCATGACACTGTGTTTTTTGACCATTATAACTGTACCGTAGAACATTGTAGGTCAATTCTGGAAACAATGGTGCCATCATCTCAAAGTAATGCCCAAATATTTCATTGTCAAGATAATCACAGCTTTGGAAAACTTCCCTCAGTACTGTATATGAAGTGGAGGTCTTTCCACATACTTTCACTTATTGGCATTACACTTACTGTCCTTGTAAATAAACTCAGTTGTAGAAGCAAGGATAATAAAATCAATCTCATCTCAAAGGTTGCACAAAACTGCTTTCAGAAAAACTGCTCCGAGTAGTCCGAGCATACAGCCGATCTTTTGTCTTTGTGTACCTCATGAAAGCTACTAAGATCTCTATAATGAAGACTGGCTGTCATCCCGTCAAATATGTGACTGCTGTCATCTTCACAATATTGGGGTGTATTGAATGAAGGCTAGGCTGGTGAAATTAACCTTACCCCACCTTACCCCTATTAAACATACGTAGATTTCAGGGTCCTTTGTGAAAATGCTTCAAGCAGCAATATATCTCAAGCAAACCCAACAATTGCCCTCAAACATCAATAAAATAGGGCTTGCTGTTATCCTCAAACAACAAGTGGGTGGTTCAGTTAGCTGAATTTTTTTGTTTGGAATGGACAGGAAAATACTTTGTCAGCAGGGCTTTATAGATAAGATACTAAGAGCAAACAGCCTCAGAAATGTTTACTATGGATTTAAAACACTACTCCAGCCTTTGACAAAGAGCAAGGGGGGTATGGGAGTGTCGCGAAAAAACATTCTGGAGGCAGGTCACTGCTTTTATTGCCTATCAAATAGGGGTTAATGTTAATGCTCTGAAGAGTATATACTGAACCTCTGTGCACTAATCAAAGAATAGGGAGAAGTCTGCCTTTTTAAAAACAATTATTGTCTCACAACACTCGGCGAATAATGGATGAGGCCAACACTGGAGTTTGCAGCAGATTTCTCTGAAACCAACATACCTGTAGATGAAGAGAGCGTATTTCAGAATAAATACCAAACTCCTTCCGTTCTTCCTGTAATTTATACATCGAACATGCAAGATTGTGGGCAACACTCAGAGTATAATGGATGGTTCCCCTCGTATGATGCTATGATGCAAAAATATTGTCCCACGTTTCATCAGAAGTTTTACATATTGGTGACAAGAAGACAAAATACTAAGCCCCATCACCACGAGGGGAAAAGTTACAAGTTTGTGGACATGCATTCTGACCTAATACTGTTTAGATCGTGATTACGTGCACCACAAGGTGGTAGTCATGGTGGGACAGGATATGGAGGGCAACCAACGGCAGTGGGGGCACCCTCCTGGTCACCCAAGTACAGTAAGTACTCACATTCACAACAATAAAGGATGTATATCTAGCAGGGGTTGTACTAGAGAACTCTGGTGCTGGGCATTCTGCATCTGAATTCTGTAAAGATTATCTATGATACTGTAGCGCCGAGCGCGCAGCAGTTCATGGCCAGGGCCTCAGCTCCAAACAGAGGGTCCATATGACTATTTTTTGTGACTAATAAGGCCTTCACATTTTTTTTATTTTTTTTTTTTCATTTTTAGTATGGCCGGGCGGCATGGTGGGGCCCCCCCTCCGATTCTGCTCTAGTGCCGGGCGCACTACTTGAGTGGCCGGGTCACCCCCCCCGGCGCCGCCCGGCGTAGCTTCATTCCTGAATCTGTAGCACTGTACAATTTATATAGATCATCACTTCATTATGTACATATCAATTGCACACCCTCCCACCCCTTCTTTCTTCCCCCCCTCCACACCATGTGCAGTGGTGCATCAAATCCTGACTCTGGTCCGTCAAAACTCGAACCAGATTGTATAAATTTTCCCAACTTTTATTTTAGCCTTACGATGCCACTACAGTGCGTATTGTACATCATAGGTCCCTCATTATCCATAAATGGTCCCCCTGTCGATAGGCTTTGTTCATACTGTCAGTATGACATGATTATTACTATGGGGTCAAGAGTCATCACAGTAACAGTACACGGCAGCCCGATGTTTGCACAGTGTGTGCAGAACATCTTTTCAAAACTCTAATGTAAATTACACACTACGTAATTCACTCACAGACACTGGACTCCCCATATATGAGGATCTATGGCACCTAGGTTCACCATTATGTTCGGTGGACAATTATACGTCACTGAGTAGTGGGTACTGCAACTCACATTTGAAGGATGGATCCTGGACCTCCTGTAGCGTTTCCCACCGGCAGCCATCGCACCAGCGATAGGCTTGTTGTCATATAGTAGTTACTGTCATTATGACATTATATTATAGGGGGTCAAGAGTCAATACAGTAACGGTCACAACTGGCAGCCCTGATGTTGGCATAGTGTGCAGAACTTCTTCAAAACGCCTAAATGGAAATGACACACTAACATAATCTCAATCACAGACACTCCCCCCATATATGGGGATCTATGGGATTCCTAGGTTCACATTATGTTCGAGTGGACAATTATAAAATCACTGGATAGTGGGTACGTACTCAAATTGTGGGATTGCTCCTTGACCTCCTGTAGCGTTTTCCATCGGCAGCCTACACCCCGATGCAGGAAAGACAGATCTGGTTGTGGTAGTTCTGCTCCTTCTCCAACCTTATATGGGACTGTGCCACCATTTGTCCCCTCCCCTAAACAAGCACCAACAGACGCCGCACAATAGGGTATCACCTGTAAAGAAACAGAAAAGCAGATTTTTTACACCTATTGAACTTGTCATTAAGGTATAACTGTGGCAACTCCCATCATCCACATCAGTGTTTCCAAGCAGAGCTTGTTACCCTTTCTTCAAGGATGCCACCACCAATACCAGAAGATTTGTGTTAGTGCAATAACTTTCCAAAACATTTTTAATGTCCTAGACTTTCGGACATCTGTCTGCCATAAGCTTGAACGAGCTTGGAAGCTGGCGACCATCTCAAATTCCAGACAAAACTTACTTCATCGCCTGGCACAATAACTCTCTGATGTTTCGTCTGATTGAATGGAATTCTTTGCAAATGAGTTTATCAGATAGAGAACTCTGTGCGTTTGAAAGTGGGCTGCTTGAATTTTCAACTAATTCTCTTGAGAAAGACAGCGGTCTTTATGAAGCCACCTTCTTTCCAACCCATGGGTTCTACCCAGAAAGCCATTTTTTTCACATTTTGGGACCAACTTTCTTTTTCTCCCCATGGGACCTCAACCAGGGGCCATTTGAATTTTTTTGCAAATGTTTTCTCACAAATTTGCATGGTTTTGGGACATAGCGATCCTGTCAAGACCAATTCAGTTCTACAATTTTGGTTTAATCACAAATTTTGGCATTTCAAATGCGACCATCACTCACCATATACCCTTGATATACACCATATATACCCAATGTCTAATTCCCCATTACAAAAGCCACTGGCATGCAATCATCGAGAGGTGAAATACTGGATAGACCCACTATGTAACATATACCATGCGGTCCATGCCTATAGCTAACGCTTCATTCCTTCTGCTGTCATGCGGATGTTTCGCCGTCAGACTTTCACTCTTGGGAAATTGTTTAGGGAGCTCATGGTGGTGTTGATTGGAAGGGTAATTACTAATGGTTTCCCTGGCCATTCGAACAGCCCTGATCGCTATTGCAACAACAACAATCAGGTTCTTCGTGATGCTTGATCTCTGCATACACCGAATCATTTGACGCAGCCAGTAGGTACTGCCACAGCTGTGTACAACCATGGCTTTTGAAGGTTAAATCACAAAGTGTGTCAGATCGCTGTGTCGACGGTAGTCGATTGCTTAGGTCCCCGTAGTTTTTCAGCACCTGATCGATATTCATCTGGCAGCGAGGGCCGTGGTGACTGGTCACATTTACCTCTGCGTTGGGTGCTGTCAGGAACCTGTATTGTAATTGTCATACAGTGGGCTATCATTGCAGCCCGGAGAAATGAAGGGGGCTAGGTCGAAGTTCCCGGGGTTCGATGTTCCTGAGGTCGGGATGTTCCAGGTTTGAGTTCCCCGTTTTTTGTATAAGTTTTAATGACACCCAAATTTACGAGGTTCGATTGTTCCTGAGGTCCGTGTTCCGATGTCGGGAACAGTAGGACCCGGGGAACATTGAACAGTTTGAACCTCATAAATGGATGTCCATAAAACTTATACGAAAACGGGAAGTTCGAACCTCGGAAATCGAACTCCGGGAGGTGGGAACATCGGACCCCGGCTTATCGGGTAGACCCCCACTGAAGCACTGCACTTACGCACACACTGACTCACAGGAGCACGTGCCTGAAAGGCACCTATTCATCCTACTGTAACAGCCCCCAGCCCCCCCACCTAAGGACTCAAGGATATCACTTTAGCTCTTGGCTACCTGCAAAATAGTCCCAACAAAAGGGGGACAGGGGCAATGTTAAAATCCATAAGTTAGTGTAGAGAAGGGTACCATATTCATGAGGAATACCGACTGCAATAGGAAAGTGTCCATCAGTACTGCGAATTCCATTTTCATGTTCAACAAGATTATCACTTTAAAGATAGCAATTATCATGATCTATGATCCAGCAACCACTTTGCATCAACTGTCTCTTAGTCTGTTACTACTGGGTATAGACTATCACCTCTCGGTGGAGTTATGAACCATATATGACAGACTTTGCCCCCTGCAAGTCATTGGCAGCAGAACATAAAGCCCCCCCCCCTCCTTTTCCCACTGCCCTCTACTCAACAAAGAATGTGGACCATACACAGCTGCGCACCATCTCAAGGAGTGACAAGATATTGAACACGTCATGCATGGTCTATTTTATGGCGAGCAGGTGTAGATGGCCAGGTTGATCATAGTGCTAAGTTCATGGTTCCTCTGCTCGTGCCTGGTGTGACCAGCCCCCAAGGTATTTTTATTTGCTTACTGATAGGCAATCTACTGTAATTTAGTTGTAAACACGAAATTTACTCACCCTTGACAATGCCCTCCAACTGAGTAAGTAACTGAGTCCTGTGAAGTTGAATTAGAATGGACTTACCACTATAATCTGGTGTGCTATTGTTCAGTTCCAATTTTGATTTCAAACTTTTGCTGCATATTTGCAGATCAATTTCTCCCACATCATCTTATGTTTACCATTTGGGATGAACCAAGCGGGGTTTGGGAAGTAGAATAGACGAGGAGGTCTGAGGTGTATTCTCCACTTAATGTTCCCGGAGTTCATGTTCATGGGGTTCGATGTTTCCCCGATGTTCGACCCCGGGAACATCGGACTCCGGGAACAACGAACCTCGTAAATTTGGGTGCCATTCAAACTTATACTATCCCCAGGAACATTGGACCCAGGGAACATCGGGAAGACCCTCTCCTCTTGAATACTGCAAGTAAAATACTCACCCTTTTTACAGTAGACCTCCCCCAAGCAGCGCGTCTATAAAAAATCGAAAAAACTCATGTGTGGTATGAACTAGCTGGAGCTGACAAGATTGTTTGAGACGGAGACTCACATTTTTGTGACAGTTACAGAGACCACAGCAAGGTCTTCCTGCTACAGTTTCTACACTACTCACCAACATTAAATAGATGCCTTGCCTGCTCATGCTACATGCTAACATCGGGCACTCACTCAAGTCAGATACCAATTTTTTTTTGCCACTGAGGGATAAAGGAGGAGATCACACAAACACCCCCTAATTTATACCCTGCCCCCATGATGGCATCACTAGTGTATGGGTTGTGCCTCAAAGGCCAATGGTCATGTAAATATTACTGGACTTTTGGTACTTTCTACTTGTCACCCCAATGGGGGACAGCCGCAAACACTCCAGTCCTGAATTTCACCGTTCAAGTAACCCCCTAGGCCGCAATTAGCTATTGCCAAATTTGCAAGATCCCCATAATGACAAGTCAATGTAATAAAACGCTGTACTTTTGAAAATCTTGTACTAAACAAACTATAGATGAGATCAGGATAGAAACCTGCAGAATTGTTCATAGAATATCAAAGAATTATCTCATTTATTTCCAAGTCGATACCTTACTTCATCTCTCTGTTATTGTGGTGCAGAAATGCAGCATTTACTGGTAGGGTCAATGGGCAGATATGCAGTGTTCCCCCCGTGAGTCATAGATTACTTGAATTTCTCAAAAGTACCATGGAATATCTCAACGAGGCAACATGCTAGAACTCCAAATTTTGGGGTGTCGGGTTTTGGAATGTCCTTTTTCACCTGTGCTAGTTTGAAGGAATTCTGTTACATGACCATGGCCTTTAACCCTCTAAACCATCAGCTCTGGCTTTGAGCCAGGACCAGAATTCTGTCATAACTGGTGCTTTGAGCCAGGACGGCGGACCAGAATTCTGTCATGGCTGGTGCATCAATTGCCCCATCCAAGGCGTGGAGAATAGCGGGGTCAGGTCTCTTATAACAAAGACATCAAAAAAGAACTGGACGATTACTGGCAGTTGCGCATTGTGGTCTCCAGGAGAAATAAACTGAGTGGAAAAAAATCATTGTTTGTCAGATAACTAGAGAATTCCGACATATTTCCAACACTGTTTACCTGGATATTTACAAGTGCCGTTGATCATACACCAACATATTCCTCGCGCCCCCCCCCCCCCCCCCCTGTTTCCTGTTATTGCTTCAACAGTGATTCCTATCAATGGCTCCTCTATTGACATGTGTTCATCCAACAAGAATGAGTGCACTAACTGTATACTGTATTGGGGTAAATACTTTTGAACACGGAAATCGTTGACCAGAATCAATCACTGTTGCAGATGAATAGCCTTGAATTAGTCACAAAGAATTTGGTCTTGTATAAAAGCAGTGTAAGCAGCCTTACTCACAATTTGCAGGAATGTCTTTTTGATTTTGACCACCACCTAAATAGCCCTGCATGAACCACCCCCTACTGCACAGTATAAATGAAGGTTGTCAATTTGCTTGTTGTTGTGGTTGAGATTTTTGCCACTCTGGTGTCAATGCCAATGAATTGTCAGCAGCTGTATTCTGGACTCTGAAACTCTTGAAAATAGTAAATAATGATTTCAGTTTAATAGGGGGAAATTTTCTATCAACTTGCAAAAAAAAATGGGTCTCCAATTATCAATGTTCCTTAAGTTGGCATGGTGCATTGTATTGTGATACATGGTCACAACTGTGGGCGAGAGGAGGGGGGGGGGGGGGGGTGAGGAAAGGAAGGGGGTGGGGGGCGACGTGGTATTGTACCTGAATATCTGGACCTGTGTGAATTTTGTGGCAATCATTTTGATAAAATCATGACTAGAGCAACCAACAAAGCATTTTGTGGCTATGACCTGCGTCTGTGCCTCCGCAGGATTGAAAAGCCTTTCCTGTCTCAGCTGCAGTATTCGTAAAGTCTGTACTCATGGAAGGGCTGAATCTCTGCCTGGGCGTCTGTGGGCTGTGGCGATATCAATGTCCCACGCCGGACCACGTACCTCTTGCCTCCAGCAATTCGAATACCTTCCATGCAGATAATTACTGTAGGCTGTGAAGGTCTCATCGCCAGATGGACCCCATTCTCTGAGTGAGGACTTCTCATGGGCTTGGTCCTGGTCTGAATGGATTGCCAATGAGGAGGAGGAACCATGGAAGATCCGGCCAACCAAGGGGCACCACCAGAATCATGTCCCCATTCAAGTGATGAACCACCTTGTGCAGATTTTTGAAAGCTGGCTGTTCTCTGGGATGCAAACATGTCATCGTTGAGGCGTCCATAAATGAATTGAAAATGTGGTCCGTTCAAGCCTGCTCTAGCAACCATGTGAGTGTGTCGGCCATGAGGTTCCCCTTCCTGCCAGGTGTGTGCCAATGGCAGGGAATCTGAGTGTAAGCACGTGGGCTGTCCGCACTTGTCCTGTCATTCTGAGCCTGTGAACCTGTTTCCCCTTCACGGTAAATGCACGATACTGTCGTGGGAATTGCCTGACAGGCATATGGGGATGAAGTACGTGTGTGGCATGTGATTGATTGCCTTGAAACTGCTTTCCATCTCCAGTGTGTCATATGGAGTTGAGATGGTCTGGGGGCTCCATGTCCCCTGAGTGACCCCTGTTCTGCCATGTTGCTCTTCCCCAGCCTCTCCGATAATCATCTGTTACTACTGTGGCTTTGGTTGATTGACCCGGAATGGTCTGCCCGCAGAGGAAATTGTGTTTGTTCGTCACCATCTGAGCAGGTTCACTGCCTCTCCCTACATGTCCACCCTCTTTGAGGTCGTCTCTGTCTATGGAAGACCAGAAAGGCCAGAAGGCTTAGTGATTCCCTCCCGCTCCTGACACCTATAGCCAGACACATGGACCAATGGGAGATTGTACCAGCTCATTATGAGCACATACCTGCTGAACCAATAGGGTTTCCTACTGTACTCTTGTAAGAAAGCACACACTAAATTTGTTCAAGGTTTTCAGACTTGACCTCTGGTACCTCTTGACCTGACTCCAAAACAATAGGGTTCATGTACTCACCATGGGGAACATACATACCGAATTGGGATTCATCCCCCCAGGTGGGGTCCGAGTTATCATGTTTACAGCAAAAATTGGAGAAATTGACTTTTCACAAATGATCTATTTTTCACCAAATGCAACCTGACTGAACCCAACAACAGTGTTCCTGTACTCTCCCCATAAGAAAGGCTACATACCAAATTCCAACTTGACTCTTATGTCTGGAGTCATCATGTTTACAATGTTCTCAGACTTTGACCTCTGGTGACCTCAGATGACCTCTGACCTACCGCAGAACAATATGGTTCATGTACGTATCCTGGAAACACGCATACGAAGTATGAGCTTCTTCATCCAGGTGGGGTCGCGTTACCGTGCTTACAAGTCAAAATTGCCAAATTGACTTTTCCCAAATTTTCTAATTTTGCGACCAAAATTCAACCCAACCTGAACCAAAAACAAGAGGGTTTCTGTAACTCCTCATAAGAAAGCTATACACCTAATTCCAACTTGACGAGACCAACAATTCTGGACTTGATCTTGTTACAAGGGTTTTCAGACTTTGACCTCTGGTGACCTCAGATGACCTCTGACCTGAACCCAAAAAAAAAAAACAAACCCAATAGGTTCTTTCCTCAGTGAATCAGAAAAGGAGTCTCTCTGTTCATTTTGTATTCTTCTTGAAATTTTTCTTAAGGGCAGTGTGCTGAAGCCGCGAGAAAGATACTGGATTCTTGGCTTGATTAGCCGTCACTTCAGTTTCCTGATTAAAGATATTGTATGCCGGTTGTTTAAGCAGCTGTGAGACCTCACTTGGAGTATTCTGTCCAGCATGGAATCCATATTTCTCAAAGACAAGACAGGTAATTGAAAAACGCTCACGGAGGCCACTAGATTAATTAACTCTCTTAGAGATTTACTTACAAAGAGAGATTCAGGCGTCTCGGTCCTAACTTCAATGGAACTAGACAAATTGTGGTGGGAATTGGATTCAGGTTTTTCAAATTGTTCATTGTTTTCCGAGGGCCTTTCCCTTCCACTATTTCCTTTGAGTTTCCAAAGTTCCCACCAATAGGTGTCAACGCTGTAGCTTGGACATGCGGTAATTTTCTTCTCCCAGAGAGTTATTACTGAGTGGAATAACCTTCCTGAGATGTTGTTCTGTCTAATAGTGTGGATGCATTGTCAAAGAACAGTCTTGGATTTATTTTTCCAAGAATTTTGGGCCGAATTCCTTTTAGCATCTGGGTTGTTCTTCTCTTTTGGGATGTTGTTGCTTCAGAGTCTCTCATGAGGATTTTGTCCTTCCTGACCATTTTTTCACCAAACCTAAGGCTTGTACTCCTTGTGGGGAACACACATACCAAGTATGACTGGCTTCATCCCCAGGTGGGGTCGAGTTATCGTGTTAACAAGCCAAAATGTAGCTAAAATAAATCGACTCTTCAAGAAATCTATTTTCAACCAAGTTTTTTCAACCAAAAACCGTGACCTGATACCAAAGACAATAGGCTTCCTGTACTCCCATACAAAGCTACACACTAAATTTCACCAGATCAGACCAACCATTCCTGGACTAAGTGTTTACAAGGTTTTCAGACTTTGGACCTCTGGTGTACCTCTGACCTGACCTCAAAAAGAATCGGGTTCATGTACTCTCAGGGCATGAACATACCATGTATGAGCTTCATCCATCCCGTGGGGTGGAGTTATCGTGTTACAAGCTGCGTCACATACGCACACATACACACACACTGTCATGACTGCATAGATTCTCTGACTTCGTCAATGGAATAGATTTAACCATCCTCAAATAATTTGGGGAGCATTCCACAGTATTTTCTTCCCGTTGCGGATGGACATTTTTGGCACAATAAAACAATAACTACTTAAATTAATATATCGCATGGCTTTTCACTTCAGTAATAACATGGAAAGTTAGTAATTATACCTCATTAGTGTGCGTGCGGACGGGACAGAAAATGGACATCGACTTTTAGGGTTGAAAAGTAAAGCCTGGAAATGCTCCTGAATTGAGTTAAAAATTAGATTGTATAGTAGTAAGGTACACTTAGTGTCCTGTCTACTGTCAAATATAGAACCTTAACCCAACCTCTAACACAGTTAACACATGGGCTATTGCATCCTACATTCACACTCAAGTGGTCCATTCACCATCACTTCAAGTGCCGGATGTCATAACGAAAGACTGTTTCGGCTATAGGCAACTGCAAACTCTTTCATAGGGCACTCATAGGAAATTCTGATTGAAATCTGATTCTTCAACCTAAATTGAGCAATTAGTTAGTTTTTTTGCCTCAATATGCATTCCAAAGAGGCCTAGCCTTCACTGTTTATCATAGAAGGCAAGTTGGGAACTCGAGTCCGACTTGAGTCGCAATTTCCATGACTCAGACTTGACTCAAGACTCGGCTGTAAGAGACTTGGGATTCGACTTGAACTTGCCCCAAAAAGTTAAGCAAAGACTTGGGACTTGACATGAGGACTTGGCCTTGCAAATGACTTAGGTTTTCTACTAGAGACTGTTGTATTTCACAATTGGTTAATGAATCATTCACAACTTCAAGTTGATATCTAAGATAAAAAGATTATGGTTTTCGTGTACGCTCTAGTTGAGAGCCACCCGTACCTAAGGACGACTACAGGCGTTACCATAGCAGTTCTACCATTGGCTTGGTTGCTTGTTTGGTTGGCTGAAAGTTGGCCTTTTACAATGGAACAGTGGCTAGCAAATTTCTAGGTTTTTGCTCTGGTTTTGCTATTCGGCTGTTTTATTTTATACACAATCATGTTTTCAGTGTTTTTATAGTCAGCGAAATTTTGGGTAAAATTTCAGCCATTTTTAGCTGATTTTGGTCCAAATTTATTTTGGCGTAGAAAATCAATTTTGGGGTGTTCATTTCACCCAGCATTGACCACAAATTGAAGAGTTTCGTCCAAGATTGTAGACCAGTTTCATAGTCCCAATTCCAAAAGTTTGTCAGAGACCAAATTTTGCACACTGAATTAGCCGACACCATTGAGACAGAACAGTGGGAACACAAATATTTGTTTCAACTCGTTGCTACGACTTACTCTGTTAGTTGTTGTATACAGCATACTGTTCATTTTCAGTCCTTGTTGTGGTCCAGTTTAGCGACTAACTTCATTTCCAGGGCGAGCAGACTTCAGAAATTTAGCTTCCGGATTTAAATGAATTTTAGAATTTCTGGATTCTTCTCCAAAAGTATGTTAAGGTCGAAAACATGAAGTAACATACAGATTTGCCAGTTCATATGAATGTTGTCAACGAAATAGGACTTTATGAACTTGTTTCTGATTATTCAATTATGTCAACCTGGAGTTTCCTGCATTCGAAATAGCTTTGAAGAATATCGGGCAGTCAGGTAGAATATAGCTGCATGCATTTCTGTGAAAACTTTCACTACACAATAAAGTTGGGAGACATGCATCAATTGTAACAATAACTTTTATGTGCTTTCCTCAGTTTCCGGAACACTGTTACATTCTCGTAGCCTCATCATTGTACTCAAAACTTCGAAGACTTAGACGACTTGGGACTGCTCAACGGGACTTGAGCTTGGACTCAACCTCCAAAGACTCGGATTTGACTTGAGACTCAGTCAGAATTTTCGAGGTGACTTGGTCCTTTGACTTGAAGACTGCATCTAGGGACTTGTTGACAACTCTTATAGTAGTGTAGTGTTTTCCCCGCTGGACCCATATACATATACAGTGACACTTACCACGGCGTCTACCTTCGGTCTCGCCCAAGCCGCTGCTCGTTGCCCAGGAGTCAGGACGCGGTTCTGTAGCGATCCAATATCCCCACACTGCACAGGTGCAGGTGATGGATGGTCGATGTGCGCGCGGCCGACAGAACGCCTTGAAGAGAGGGATGGGCAGTAATCGCTAGTAATTACGTCCAGTTTTATAGCTTTAGCAATATTCCCAGAGAATGACTCCTCACAGGAAGATCTCCGTAGTATTAATATCGTGGTGCAACCACCGTAATCCTGGGGGAAGCACAACTTGGACACGCGATGCGCAATCATCAGGTCTCCTGGGCCCGCGCCAGGTGTGATCATGGGGGATGACGTCACTGATATCGTCTGCTATGCCGGTAGTGTCGCTCCACACTACATTCTCCCCCACTTTAAAAGGAGTGAGAGACACTCCTGAATTGCTTGTGTGACTAATGTGCGTTACCCCTGTGGTCGACTTCCTACATTGAAGGGCCACAGTCCAATGAAGAGGTGATCCCCAGGCAATCTGTGTAGGTCTTGGTTATTCCGGTGATGGGGTGACCAATCCTGCCTGGGGGTAACATGATATGTATGCGTAAGGTTTCCCTCAGCTTGTAATCCAGAGTCTCCACAGTGCCCCAGCATTGAGGCCATCGAGTGAAATCTGAGGTATTTCTGCCACTCACATAGAAGTATATGAATCAAAAGGAAGGTATGCTACTGCGACTATGGCTTTATCTTCAGGCTCGGGTCACTCTGTCTGACCCTGGCGCAGGCACTTCCACAGTAGGATGGTGTGCAGCCCACTGCAGCTATAGATCACTTCCTTCATCAAAGCTCTAAGATGACAGCAGAGAAAGATCCTGGAACATTATTAGGGTGCTGACAATCTCCAAAGATTTTCAGCACATCAAGGCTAGGACCCTGGGTCCCAAACCCGTTTTCAAGGACCCCAACACCTCCCGGCTGATGTGAGGTCAGCGTCCAGTTCACCTGCTGCTCCCTCAGGGAAGCCTTACCGCATCATTGCGGTACTCAAACTCTGGAGCAGCGCCGATGTCGTATCGGAAGAGGTTAGATACATTCCTGTGAAAGCAGACCATCATCAGATGCCATTCCTCATCAGATGAGTAAGTCATGAGGAATTTGGCATAGTCTCACGATGGCCTGGCACTTCATTGATCACCGGATGGTCGGATCACCGGATGGTCGGATCACCGGATGGTCCCTCCTCTCACTGCCAGAGATTTGATCTACCAGACTGTCCCTTACGTGGCTCATTTGCACAGCAGGCTCCTTCTTGGGGGTGGTCGTGACTAGGCCGTCACCAACTCGGGCACACCCTGGGTCAGATAACTCCATTGCATCTTCTGGGTACCCCATTCCCCTTCAGGACCTGTGTCTATGTGGATGAGGGCTTGGTCCCGATCCCCATCCCCTCGGAGTTTAACGGTCCTCCAGGAACCCTTCTCCATTTTCACAATGGAACACTCCAAGGCAGATTGGTCTTGCTCCCCACAGTGAGAGCAAGAATACCTGTTAGGGGGAGGACTGGAACTACTATCCTCTTGCAGTCTTGAATAGTTCTGCAGGGATCGTAGCTCCTGCTCAATAGCAATCACCTTGCCAGTTAGCAATTTGATGGGCTCGACAAGCGCTTGGAGGGAATCCTCTAACTTACCTACTCTGTCTCTCAGCCCTGGCGGTTCCCCTTCACTTCTCCCAGAACTGTCAGGGGGCCTGAGGTGGGGCCCTTCACCACTAGCCTCACTAGGTATACTCCCTAAGGATGTGTTTTCCCCTAACAGCATGCTCCTCATCCCACGAGTCTCTAAAGGAAGGGGAATCACCCGCTACATAGCGGTACCCAGGGTGAGTTTCAACTTCAGACCAATATCGGAGGGTGGTAGGTCTCATAGTCATTGCGCATCTGTTGCTGCTTCTTATGATCATCCCAATATGACCAGTCATACTCAGGGACATCCCTGTTACCTGGGTGAAAGGGTGGGGGGCCGCTGTAAACAGGATGATATTTATCAGGTCAACACCTGCAAGACTGCATGTCAACCTGGCCTCGATGGGCAGGGTGAAAAGGTGATCGATCCCTATACCTGTAGGTCTCCCGCTCATTGTCATATGGTGGCCTACCCCGCTCCCGATACACGGGAGAGGGTGGGGGCATATCATTATACTCGGGGTTATCCCCCCAGTCATCATCATGCAGTACCTGTCGTGCTGTGAAGGGTAAGATGGGGACATGTCTACGCATGTAGAATGTCCTCTCCTGGCCTTGTGTGGGTTGCAATGGCAGGGGCTATGGTGCAAAATTCCGCTCAGCGCACTTAGCCCTGTCCATAATGTGAGTTGGGTGGGTGTGTGTGTCGCAAGACACTGCTGGGCGAATTTCGGAATTAGCAGGCACACCGCTCATGCAGGGCCTACTAGTTCGGTCCAGCACTGGCTCAATGTGGGATCGAGGCAAAACGTATGTGGCGTTGTAGCCCCACATTCCTCCTCCCCTCTTCTCACTAACAGGACAGGACACATACTGTTCTCCTCGTAATCATATGCCCCGACTCCGCCATGAGTATGCATACTTTCCTGCACTTCTTGGTGCGTTTGTGTGAAAGGCCATTCTAGGGGGTATGTATAATCATACATGGTGGCACGTAAGTAGTGTACAAAAATGAATCCCAATATACCTAAAAAGCCCAGTTAATTACTGCCAAGATATCATGACAAATTCCAGAGATGCACACCCCGTAGCAACAGTACCGTAACATAGCACTTTCGCACAAGCCAATACTATGTACATCAGGTTGTAAACTAACAATACCGCTCCAGTTAGAGGGGCATGCACCGTGCACCTCCGTCGCCAATGTGGTGATTTCTCCCGTGTAACCCATATACATATACAGTGACACTTACCACGGCGTCTAGCTTCGGTCTCGCCCAAGCCGCTGCTCATTGCCCAGGAGTCAGGACGCGTTTTGTAGCGATCCAATATCCCCACACCGCACAGGCAGGTGATGGATGGCGATGTCCGCGGCCGAACAGGAAAGCCTCGAAGAGGGATCCAGTATCCTAGTAATGTCGTCCAGTTTTAATAGTATCTCGGCAATATTCCCAGAGAAGTAATCCTCACAGGAAAAGATCTCCGTAGTATGAATATAGTGCAACCTTCCTTGATACAGGCGGGAAGCACACTGGGACCAATTCGCAATCATCTGGTCTCCTGGGCCCGCGAAAGGTGTGATCATGGGGGATAACGTCAGCTGATGGTTCACATCTGCTATGCCGGTAGTGTCGCTCCACACTACAGTAGGCTGGGTTACGGCGATCAGAAAAACTGCCTCATTTGAGTCAGAAAAATCGGATTCAATAGGAAGTTCTGCAATTTTTATGTGAACGTAGAATACCAAGGACCACAAATTAGGATTTAGCGCACTACAAAAAAACCCACCAATGGCAAAATATTGTGAATTTTCTGACTTGCTCCATCCACAGTTAACACAAAGTGCCCCTACTACTATACAGTAGTATGAGTATGAAATGAGTTTCGCATGTTGCCTATACTGCACCTCTGTGAATGCGCCCTCTTCTTTGCTATACCATCTGCACCTTGACCTGTGCCTTGCTTATTGTGTGTGTGTGTGGTAATGCCCCTACTACTATACAGTAGTATGAGTGAAATGAGTTTAGAATGTGCCAGACGGCACACTCTTGAGTGAATGCGACCCTTTCTTTTGATACACTGCAAATTGACCTGTGCTTGCTTATGGGGGTGTGGGGGTATTAATGAGGTGAAAAGGTAGTGTGGTGAGATGGTAGTAGGGTGAGTTGGTAGTGGGGTCAAATACTTTCGGGGTGTAGTGGACTTGTTCCAGGAGGGGGGGGGGGGGGGGGGGGGGGGGGGCTAGGCTAGGATGGACAAGGCTAGGTCTGGGATGTAGGCTACGACACGTAGGAACTCAATATTGGGAAGAAGCCTAATTTCACAAACAATTTTTATATAACAATTGTGAATATAAAATATCCAGGTCGGTTGGCAGGCTTCAGCCATCACGTAGGCTTAGGCCGAACAGTAACACTAACAGTTTAGGCTAGGCCACTAGTCTAACGCGGCCGTCCGTACGACTCGGATGACGAATGTACAAGAAACTCACCTCGATCCCAAGGTTTGTCGAGGAATCTGACCCGTTACGCTTCAAATAAGGTCTGACCTGATTCTGTAATATACTTAACCGGTGGCACAGTAGAGAAGTAGGCTATAAACTGGAATCTCTTGCTTGATCTAGGCCGACTAGCCTACATCTGCGCGTACCGATGCGATATGGTAGTTGGTACCGCGAATAACTTCGGTGTGACGTGAGCGAACTGGACTAACGAGGTGCGCGATACAAGTATGAGCAGCTCAGCTATAGTAGTCATGGAATGTCAGGAATAGATATGACAAGATTCAGTCGACCGTACCCCGCCGCGCGGGGTTTAGTGCTTGCTGGCTGCGCTGAACTTGAGACGTATGCCGCCGCGCAGAAGTACGCAACGAGAGATCCGCCAAAATATGCCTGATGTGAATTTAATTAATGGCAGAGGATGGATCAAGTTGCACTCAGTGAGTTCATTTACCTCATGTCAATGCACCCCCTCGATCAGCAGGTGCGTATCCCGAGGGAGGCGGCTTTGGGGCGCGCGCCCCCCGGGTAAGAGGAGGGGAGGAAAAAAAAAAAAGGAAACGGGGGGCCAGAAAGAAGGAGGTCGGAGGGGAGAACAAGAGGGAGAGAGCGAAAAGAGAGGAAAGGGAAAGTAGGGAGAAAAAGGGGGAGAAGAATAAGAGAGAGGACAAGAGGGTGTGCAAAATTCGAGAGAAAACCAGAAAATGATCAAGGCGGAAGCACCCCCCCCCCACCTACACCCAAACACTACAGGTCATCAGAGGACTGCTGAAAACGTCATCGGGTTGATGACGATCTTCGGTGATCCGCCAAATACCCGCTATAAGAATGAGTTGACTCAATTCGACATAGATTTAGTTGACATCCTCTGTCGAAAGATATGACCATAATCTGTTCTTCATGAAAGCCATGAAAGCTATGAAAGCCGCCGAGCCTGGAGAATCAGCTCAATAGTAAAAGTTATACCCATATACCTGTCTCTGTTCAAGACTCGAGGATATCTTGCGATCCAGCAACCACGAACGTATATCTACAACTACTCCACTCCACCTTGCAGATGGTATAACCCGCACGCGTGTAGGGTACACCCTGGTACATAGTATTAAAAACAACTAGAGGTGTTAATAGCGTATGCCAGGGCGATAAAAGACATAACGTCTAAACATTAGACTACATTCTACCCAACTCGCCCATTTAGCGGGCGCGGGTTTTTCTACTATAGTCCTGCCAACGTTGAATCCTTAATACGAGTTGCGTAATTTTATTCGGTAATATGACAAGCTCACCATTCAATGTCTAGCGCCCCTACATAAATACCAAAACTCGTGAAAAGATCGGAAAGATTGGTACGTGCCTAATTGGTTTCGTGTATTAGTTTGAAATCACTTGATGACATAACTGTCATAAATTACAAATATATTACAGAATTAAATACTCTTTCTAATGGTGGCCCTCCGCTCAGATAGTAATTGAAAGTCCACATCGTCCCCCCCCCCCCCCCACGCCCCACATTTCGCAACGGAGTAACGCCCCTGATATCGTGCATCTAGATTCCTGTGAGGATGAAACGTCAGTAGATTGGGCTAACCACCGTAATCAAACTTTTCTGCTCAGAACGCCACAGCAAGCTGCCACGTAGGGACCCTCATAGATCACTGCATGGGGGGGGTTGGTTTGCGAAGGGTGCCCTTCTCCTGGCATGAAATCATGCATGATGTTTCAGGCGATAGTTCGTGTTCCTGCAGTGGTACGCAGTTCCCAGCCAGCTGCAGCCGTCAAGCGTTTGCCTCATTCCTGTCCGACTGAAGAGATAAGGCCGCATTGAACGTGCATCAATGACTCAAAGCCCTATATGGATGTGGCGTTTATGAAGGAGAAGAATGCACCTGTCAATACACACTTACTCATGCAGTTATTCCAAACATTAAACCGACATTAAACCGACACATTCATTTTTCTCTGGTTCTTAAGATTACACAGATAACATATACGGCCTGAATCATATCAGTGACCATTGGTGTCGATCCGTTTTGAAAAGTGGTGGGGGGGACACAGTCCCGAATGCAAATGACCATCTAAGTCGAGCGCCAGCCATTGGGTTTGGGCGCGGAGCCCCACCATGGTTGGCGCGAAGCGACAAGAAAATTTTAGCTTTTCATAACCCTCGAGATCGCCGGAAACGGCACTTGCCAGACTCGATAGCACCCATCTACATGTTTGATTTGAGTACGAACAGCACCAGAAAAGTTTTCATTGTGCATAATAAGAGGATTTACCGGAATATCACACATGGTAGTTTTTATTACCTTTTCTACTTCGGGCTTCGTTGCGTGGGATGAAGGAACAGCATAGGCGTACGGGACCATTCCAATTGGGAGCGCAGTAAATATGTATATCCGAAATTTATACCAAGTCATTCGCCGAAGCCTACCAGCTCGCGCGAGCAGCGCGTATTTTTTGCATGTTTCTCGCGGCATTTTTTTTAATCGAGAAGTCAGCAGAAAGATTCCAGGCTTTTTTTCTCACTTTGCCTTTCTCCCTGGCCAATTTTTTCGCACGATTTTCATCTCGAACAAATTGTGGGGGAGGGGACAGTCTGAAAGTCCTGCCCCAAGGTTCTGAAATTATTTGAGTGCACAAAATGATTCGAAGCATATTACATGCCGGTAGGAGACGCCAAATGCGAATTTTGTACTTTTGGCCATCCGGTATTTTCATTATTCCCGCCTCGGTAATGGACCATGTGTAATCCTTCGACTTTCGGTCGCCCTAGTGGTGTCAAGATCTTCATCTGGGGTCTGCACCTGGAATTCGGGGCCTTGAGACAATTTCCAACGCGATTCTGGTTCCGTTAGACAATAATTGAATCATTTTAGGGAGACGATCATCCAATTATGATTACACTGTGCATTGATCCACCGCACACCCACTATAATAATGACCAGGTGCACGTACAACTTCACATGTTCAGTAAATTGGGGCAAGAACAACTTAAAAAAGGTAAAAATGTTAGTGATTGTCATTGCAGTTTATATGCACAACTTATAGCAGTACTGATGCGCGCGAAAATTCGGGCACCAAATCCATAATTACAAAAAATTCAATTTACTTTGTCCAAATTTCTTTTCTTCCTATTAGTTTCCTGTGCATTTTGGGTTTTTTTCCGTTCGTGTTTTCACTCTCATTATCCTGCACCCGGCCCGACCAGTCTCGTATTATGACTGATTTGCCTAAGTGGGTTCTGTACGCATCCGGATATCCCATCTTAGTTTATTGATGATTTCATAGCACTAAACTTGGGGTTTAAAACTGAATGAAAATAAATGTTTGCCCTTAGCAATATACGGTATCTGCTAGGACTATTTCCAATCCAAAGGCGCAGTCTTGTGGGGTCGTGACCCCACTTTTTGGAAGCCTCCGTCATATGTGTTTTCACTCTTGACCCCCTGGGACCCTCAACTTCAGCCAGGAGAATTGCTCTCTTGACTATTACGCAAAGCCAATTTGATGCCAGTGCCAGCTTGTTTGAGCACATCAGTGAACAATTGGTCTCATGCATTCGTAAGCACTGCAGAAGAATAATTCGAAAGGAGAAAAAAAGTGGCTGATGATCTGGCCTAGGCGTACGTGACTTTTCTGATTGTTTGGGCAGAACATGTTTTGCCTCAACGACAGAAAAGCAGCCACGCGCTTGACGCGCGAAAATTTTTTCATGTTTTTCGGGCGTTTGATAGAAAAATTCAAGGCCAGTCCCGCAGACATTTCGGGCATTTCCTTCACTTTTGCCTTTTTCTTCCAGATTTTCACCGAATTATTGTCAAACTTTGCCGCTCTTCAAAGGGCTTACGCAATTATTAGTCTGAGCCACGAATTCAAAGGCAGTTTTGGATTTACAATTAATAAATTGTGAAAACTATTGTAGCCTAGTTACTCGTCCAGACTGGGACGAGTCTCAACTTGATTTATTGGGTGAAGGTATTTTCGCCCTGCGAAATTAGTAGTGCCATGTGATTTCCTGTTGCAGAAAGAAAAGAAAACTTAGAATTCGTCACTGAGGTCTAGATTTATGTTTCCTCTGTCCTGCAAGCAGTGAGCGTAAGACATTTCCTGACTAGTGAGGGGCAATCATTTATTAGGGCCCTTTGCATGTGAGAGGGTCACAGGAGCAGGGTTTTACCCGTCCCCTTTGAAACGTTTTGGCTTTAGGTGCAAATTCCATGCTCTAAAATGGTATTTTTTTTTTTGGTGCGAAAATGTGCTGTCCACCAAGGGCAGTAAAGTTCTCTTCTTTTGGTTATTGCCTGAATCCTACCTTCAATGCATGGACCACCTTAGTTGGGGTTCTAGGGGAACAAGCCTGGAAGTCAGACGGTTAGCCCAATCTAGAGAGCCCAGGTTATAAATTTCTCGTTTTTGCCTCGTAGGCTCCTGTTTCTTTCGACGTAATTTTAACTGAATATCACAAGTTGTTCGAATTGTTGCAATCGTGAAGGAGAACACACAAAAGTCGAAAAAGGTGCTATTCGCACGGTTTCCTGGTTAGTCTATGATTTTACGAAATGCTTTCAGCGTTGCTAGAATTATAACACTTCCTTGGCCCGGGTTTTGTTAACATAACATGTTTATTCCTATATGCGCATTACTATGTAGGGAATATCTCGACGCGCTCCGCAATTGTTTGCTGTCTCGTTTCGGTATCATGGCCCACGGACTGTTTTTGTGAAATTGGAGTGCAAATATTATCGTTCAAATTGGAGTGCATCGGTCTATCGAATGCTTCGATGGCTAGAATTGCGATGTCTAGTAAGCTTTGTAAAATATGTCCCAGAATTACAAAATTGCACTCAAATATTTTTCACGGAACTCATAGCCATCGTGCACTTGTACCGTGAAACGGACGACTTTTCGCATATTTCTTGGACATCGATAAAATCACAACAAGATTGGACACATTTTTGCTCAATCATCGGGCTTTCAACAAGAGAAATCGGCAATCATGCTGACATTTGTGGGCCATTTATCACTTGGCAAGGGTTGTGTGCCTGAATTGTGCATTCTTGGCCCCAGGCGGTTGTTCATCGATCTGCAAACTTGCTTTTTAACTTCGATAAGTGTTGGAGCAGTCTGACTCATCATCCACCTCGTATACCAACGCCGCTTCGTTCATAATCAATGGAAATTCATGGTGAATCTACCCTTGTTTAAAACAACAAATAGAATAGTCTCACTTAGGGTTCTGAGTGGGAAAACTTGCATAAAAGTTCATATCGCCAGAATATGCCTTCAAAATTGACATCGCTCACGACAACTATAGAAGCAACAGTTACAAGTCGTATGCGACAGCGCAGCGAGCGAAAATTTTGGGCAATCGGGTTCGGAATATAAAGGCCACTGTGGTCTGGTGAGGCTTGCTTCTCAACATTTCAGACCACACAGCCAAATTAACGTGTTGTAAACGTAATGTAAGGTACTTTCTTATTCATCGAGGATCAAAAAGTGGGGGGGGGGGACATTTTGATATGATGTCCCCCCCACTTCGAAAAGTGGGGGGGGGAAGTGTCCCCCTGTCCCCCGAATCGACGCCCCTGTCAGTGACCATAAATGAGTTTGTTCAGTGCTGGGCTTATACTGTATGGGCTGAGGGCAGAGGAATCAATGCTGTTCAATCGTATGGCAGTTGGTTTATATATGTGTGAATATGTATGTGAGGAAGGAAACCCAAAACTCTCACATTTTGATTCAATATATTACAGTAAGAGGCAAAGATAATTTTTTGTTTTCAGAAGGCACTTTTTTAACCGACTGTGTGAGTATGAACGCTCCCATATCAGGCAAAATTTCGCGTTACGATGGTGGCGCTCCGCTTATATGGTGACCCGCCCCCCCCCCCCCCCGGGGTTGGGAACAAAAAAATCATTATGCCTAGCGCCTGATAAGTAGTAATGTCGAAACATATCTAACCACTGGAAGCTGTCGAAACTTCTGGCGAAAAATGGATCTCAAGAAAACCAGCAAGAGCAGGCAATAACCAATGCAATTCTAAGTGACAATGACATAGTCCGAGTCACTATATCCCAGAGTGCGGGGATATATGTTCGTGCAGGATGTGTCCGCCGCCGCTGTCTCCATCGCAGGAAACTTTGGGCTTTAGGCCAAACTCTACCGATTTATCTGAAATCAGAAATTGAAGGTCACAGGAGGTCGAATTCGCCCTAATTTATGCTATTTTTCCAGAACTTCGTGCGTATTTAAACGACACTTGGAGAACGTGGACTACAAGAAGTATTGAAGGTGGAAACTGTGCTTGATGGACTGTATATGTGGGTATATGTAGTTGGATGGGACTAAAAAGCTGTGGCTGAACCAAAGAAAACGTGCAATCATTCTCAGTGTTATTATGTAGTACACAAGCAGATAGTTGGGAAATGTCGCGGTCACGGTATCACTAACCTTACAATTAATATCTAGTACGAGTGAAGTATGATCTGGAGGAACCGATTCGGTAAACCTTGGTGTGTATTTTGACTCCGCTATGTCCATGACGCAGCACGTTGATAATATGTGCCAGTTTCTACATCTGAAACATAAGGGTACGCACTAAATTGACCATGGCTTATAGAAAAAATGCAGTGCACACGTGCAATCACTTAGTGTTGTCACGGATCGACTATTGTAATTCCTCTCTGTGTGGCTTGTCCAGCTTTGGCGTACCCCGGTGGGGGTCAGAACTCCCCATGACACAAGTGACAAAAGAAAATAGCACAAAAACTTATTTTTTGCAGTTCAGTAGAGGTTTTGCAGCTGTTCCTTAGCACATATTGCAGCATGTGTGTAGGGGACCATAAATTCCCTTGGTTCCGACCTCAACGCCCCCCCCCCAGACAATTTTCCGGTCGGCGTCGGTTGTAGCTGACTAACAACAATTTTGTCCAAGTTCGGAACTGCTGCCCGCCCATTACAAAAGGGGTCCGCTCTCCAGTACCCCTTCTCATGGTCCCCCGTCTCATTGGTACCCCAGTTGATAATTCCGTCACATCAGTCGCCTGTCTCATTGGTCCCGTTCACTATTCCGTCTCACTGGTCCCCCGTCTCAGTGGTCCCATGTCTCATTGGGTCCACGTTCATCATTCCATCTAGTTAGTCTCCTGCTTCTTATTTCTCGTGTGTTAGGTTCCGTTCGTTGTCTGTTCAGTCATCGGTCTCCTATAGGCTACATGTGAAGTTGACAAGCCTCTCGGTACAGCTACCGGATATTCGCCGCCCTCGTTGCTAGTGGGGTACGTAGCGTGTTTCTGGTAGTAATACAGTAGACTAGATTGCAAAGTGTGTGGGTGTGTGGGAGGGGGCGGGTGGGGGGGTTGAAGGGTGGAAGTTAGGGAAAGGTCTGAGGGCCATTTTTCCGAAAACCCCCATGATGTCCCATCACTCCGCATACGAAGGATGAATATCGACCACTATTAGACATGAAGGGATAGTAGCGTAGCACGCATTTCCCTGCGCAACTACTGTCTTTCAATACACATAAGATACGAAACAATAACATCGGGACCGATGTGAGCGGAGGATCAATGGAACGGGGACCAATGCCACGGGGGACCTATGGCACGGGGACCAGACAAGGGGAGACCATATGACACGGGGGGACCGATGAGAGGGGGACCACATGGGACGGAGAGGACCCAATGAGAGGGGGGGGACCTATGGCCACGGGGGACCTATGACACGGGGAACAATGTGAGACGGGGGGGACCTCTGTTACGGGGGGGGACCAATGGGAGAGGGGGACTATGAAACACGGGCTGGAGACTTACTCTCCCAGCACAAAGGCCTCGCGACGCACATCATTGATATGGCTCCAGTGCTATGTGAAATTCATTGGTTAACAGTTGTCGCTCGTGTGGACTTAAAGATTTTCTCTGATTTGAAACCCTGCACGTATGGAAAGCGTTGTACTTGCAAGATATAGAATACAGCTGGTCGTCAGCGACGTCTATATGTCGAATGGCAGATGATTGTTCAGAATCAAGCCTGTTGGTGACCGTGTTTATCAGTTATACGGCCCATAGAGCAAACTACATGGTGACAATCAAGATGTAGCAGTGCTAGCTATCATTGTCAAATCTAAACTGAGGACGTATTTGTTAAACATTAGGATGGTTATAACCTCATGTATCATGTATGTCGTCGTTCTTTCGCTATTTTTCACAGTGTTGTCCTTAATTAGGCGTCAGGTGTTCCTTTTTTTTCTTGTAAAACTTTTTTTTAAGCGCTTTTGACTGTTGACAGAAGGCTGGGAAGAGGCGCTATATCAAATGATATAGGCCAAGGCCATCTGAGTCACTGGAGGATTTTGATGTGCTTCCTCAAATGCGGTTCATGAAGGTAATATTGCGAGGAATGTACCGGCTACCTTACACGTTGGTGTTTAACCCGCGCTGCGAATGTTAGTTCCTACCGATTTGCAAGAGGCAAGCAAGCTGCTGTTGGTGTTGGAGTGTTTAGGTCATGGTCAGGGGCGTCACAACAGGCAGACAGGGGGAATGGGGTGTTTCGATCACCGTAGGATAAACGGATTTTTTGTTGTTATCTCATCGGCCCGAAGGGCCAGATGAAATATTGCAGTCAGTTTGCCATTTCACCTATATTTACTGTTGCTGGTTGCCATAGCAACGGTTGCTATGGTAATCATAGTGGTGGTTTGGAACTATCCACTGAGGGGTACCCATTGGTGGGGTACCCATGGGTGCTGGGTGATCAGCAATGAGGTGCACCGCAAAAGTGCCCGCTTGTGTGTTTGTGTGTGTGTGTGTGTGTGTGTGTGTGTGTGTGTGTGTGCGTTTGCGTGTCCGTCAGATTTTGATGGTTTTTCGCAAATATCTCCATTTTGGAGTGGCTGAACAAAGTGAAATTTTGTACACGTTGAATAGTCAATAAATACATAATGCTGTCAATAAGTAGACGGGGGGCGGGGAAACTATCAAAATTGGGGGAATTAGGAGCAAAAGAAAAATTTGGGGCATTTCTCTTTTTACAAGTATTTCAATATTTTTAAGATATTCCCTTATTCCCAAGGGCTGATGATTTCAAACTTTGTAGCAATGTTTTTGTAAAAAGCGCACAAGAAAAGAAAGAAACAACTTTTCCCATGCAATCAACCCAAAATTACGAAAAATGCCAATTTTAGGAGGGAAAAATAGATTTTGGCCAATTTGAGCATTCTGAAAATCTGTTCAGTTTGGTATGTTTAGAGATTGGGAGGACTGAATGATCCCAAATTTTCAGAAGAAGGTACAAAGTATCGAAACCAAATGTTTCCCAGCATTTATGCTGTAAGTAACTGAAATTTCATTGAATAGAATATTTTTTGGAGAAAGAAAAGGAAGAAGGGAAAATGGCGTTTTCAGACATTTTGATAAATTTTGTCCATTTGCAACTCGCGAAAAGGGAGCAAGAAGTGAACAAATTAATAGTTCTACATTTGCCCGTGAGATCGCAACTACGGGGATTGCCAGCTTGTTGTAGTTTTGAATCATTTAACAAAGATTGCATTGCGCTCGGCGAAGTTCAAACTTCAGTTGAAGAATCAAATTACAAGCTGGATTTCTATAGGTACCGGCTGATCTAGATAGCTGATCTACCTATAGGCATGGCTCTTTTCCATATGTAGATACAAGTTCATTAAAAAGATTTTTTATGACTGAAATGCCGCAATTCAAACTGAAAAAAGACTCCTCAAATTCAAAGTAACGTTTCAAATGCTATCATATTTCTGCACTTTTCTTCCGTTGCCTGGGGACTATAATCAAATGCTCCCTCCCAATAGGGGGATTGTCTGGAAATAAAATTGAACAGTCAAAGACCGGTGGTTCCTGATGAAATTTTCCAATCAGAATGTCCGAATCTTGTATGCGTAGAGTCAAATTTGATGAAATGCTCGCCGCATTGCCAAAAATTTTGCGCTCCGTATAAAACATGACATGTAATATTACCGATAAACTTCTGTAATCGGGAAATAATCTTGCTTACCCCCAGGGAGCCGGTACGCCATGAAGTAGTAAAGTTCATTCACCGTTCACCTGTTTCCAGGACGAAGCCATAGCCAAAAACTAAAAAAGAAAAATGACCCGAATTATAATTTTTTAGGTCACTTCAGCTAAGGTTTCTGCGTTTAGGCACATACGTAACAGAAGCTGTTATACATTTTCGCTCTGTATTCGATTACAACAATATTCGAGGAAGAAAAAACAAGAGGACAATAAATATAAAATGTGAAAAGATCATGACCAATTGCGGTTCCAGTGTACTGCTTAAAAAGATGTCCTGCGTTCACGCCAATCCGTGCCGAGAAATTTCAGACGTCTAACCAGCCTGATACATATTTCAATCATTCAAAGCCCTGCATTGACCTCACAACATCTGGATGGCATTCCGAATGTATACTATGCACAAAGTTCATTGCCAAATGAAAGTTCCGGCAACTATTTTGCAATTTTGAAATTCAAGTTTCAAGTTCAAGTTATTTTCACCCTCATATACAAGTATGCGCATTCTCACATAATTTTACCTAGTGAATCATACTGAAAAACGAATAAAATAACAGACAATACATACAATACAATACATACAATACAATACAATACAATACAATTTATACACCCTTCTATACGCGACCGTGAGGTGGGGGACCAGAAATTCTGTACTTTTTTCAGTATAGGATCCCCGGGGCACATCTGCACACACTATCCTGTGTACTGGCTGGCCAAGCGAATAGAACATTAAGAGAGCCATCACCTCCACGAATCCAGCGCCACCTCCCTTCCCTGCGAAAACTCTAGATCTGTGATCTATTTATGAACATTTTGTACCCACAGTGGGCGATTATGGACTATTTCTACTTACGGATTTAGACCAGAGATTTGTTTTTTTTAAAGAGGAAATTGGCAGATGCAAAATTGCGATCCGGTTCTCTATCGGATAGATCGGATTGCACTAGGCTTGTGCTGGCTTAAGGGCGCATTGCCGCGAGACTCCAACAGGGGATCTTCGCTTGGGGAGGGTCCCATATACCCCTGACTAGGGGCGCAATACCTGTAGCAATAGCCCTATAGTAACGACCCTGGTTTTGAACTGAGCGCCATGAGCGGCGGCCAAAAACTGTTCTATATCTTATGTTACTGAATTTGGTTGAATAAGTGTTCATCGTTCCAATTTTCGGACTCCGTTGGTTAGTATGCTTTTAGTATCGGAAAAGTCTTAGTGCCCTAATTAGGTTCAATAATTAGGCTCAAAGTCATTAAGTTGCAAATTTGGTTTTATCACAGGAAATGGCTCATTTAATTCCTAATTACTATGATGTCGATAATTTCGCATTCGTCTTCAATAAAATCATACAGAGCACACTGGAAGTAGTGAATAGAAAAGAAATTGAGGACCCCTCCAACCCCAACCCCTAATTAGGTCAATGATAAGGTCCCTGATCGTACGTGTTTTATCACAGGTAATGGCTTCGTTTTACTTCCCCTAACTGCTATGATGTCAATTATGTGAAATTTTTTCTTCAATTTAAATCGAACAGGAGTATTAAAATAATGAATCAAATGGAAATGGGACACCCCGTCGCCCCGAGGAGTTACCCGCATGTAGGGGGAAAAAGAAAAAAAATGGCCAGGAGCTGAGCAAAGAATTGAACTAGAGAAGAAAAACATGAAAAGGATAATAGCATACTCCACAACACTCGCAGGACCAGAATACAGAAGAGGATATCAGTGTACAAGACACCCAAAAAGGTTGGTACACCACGCTGCCTCGAGAATTCTCAGGAGAGTCCCCGACACCAACAGTATTGAGGCCCTTGCAGGAGGCCCACAAGGAGCTAACAAGTCTCTAACCAATCCCGCATCCGCCTTGCTCAGACAGGACACGGATAGCCAAGATGCGATCGACAGGGGACTTCTTGGGAGTGAAACCCGCTGATCAGGACGCTAACGGGACAAGCAAGCTTGTTACAAATCCCTGCTAAGGATGATCCTAGCAAAGACTAGGCCAGGTGCTGAGAGGAGAGTACCTGTGTTGTGTTTTTGCAGTCACACCTTCCCTTTCAGATTGGAATTAAAGTCCCTTTTCCCAACCGTTGGATGCACCAGTGCTCCAAACAGGAGCAGTAGAAGCATTGCCACAACTCGGCAGCATCGCGTTACCACGTCCAAAGCATCTGCGGATGTATGCCACAGTCACCGGGAGCCGTTTCCCTTTCAACGGCGCCAAAGGCCTCTCACGATGTCCCTTGATAGCGACACGTCACAGTCCACAGCGGTTCAGCCATTAGAGTTGCAACAGTATCCTTTCCGATATTTCCAGACTTGGGGGCTCAACCTTGTACAAATCCTAAAAAATACCCAGCCTAACGGGCCCCACATCGATTTCCTTGTAAGACAATGCGTCATCAACCTGAAGCTGGGCAGTGGGCAACACCCCAGAGGCCGAGTTGCGGTCGTCGCTCGTACAGATGTAAGGCCGGCCGTTGCAAGGTTGTTCTCTATTGATTACAGACACTGGACTACCATCTCACGGTCGTGTCGCATTGCCCATGTCATGCGCCGGAAGCTCCCTAGCAAGCTGAGTCTTACCACTGAAGCCTGGCGGCTTCGCTCGATGGTTTCGACTGTTTCCCTAGGAATTGCCCCAGTGGTCCTCCTTAGACGCCCCCAGGATGCACTCTCTGTGTATTGAGGATGCGGCTCTGCCCATCCCGGGGTCCACATCGCCCTCCAGCCCCTCAATCGGACTGCCCCGACTGGTCAGCATACACTGTAGCACTTTTAGTTCTTCAGTGGCTCACGTATGAAGCAAGAGTGATGGTTTTGGAGACGGTCTCGAGACGATATTGGGACCTAGTCCCGGTTTCGGTTCAACCGGCTTTAGGTCTCGATCCTAATGAGTGGGACTGGCTCGGATTGTCGGTCTCGGTGCGAGACCGACCATGACCGTAATAAAAAAACCATAGCAAGAATGTAGGCCTACTGGTAATACAGGACGAAAACTAGCAGTGGACTGAATAACTGATGTAGGACTATGTGGATATGGATTGGCATGAGTGAACATGCATGTGACGCCCTTAGACGGCAAGAACCATCCCGGAAAAGTCAATAACGGTCACGAGTATAATAGCGACGAATTGACCAAGTTTGTCCCTGGCCGTTCTCTTCGAACCTTGGTGATCAAGAGACATGAAATAAGGAGGACTGAAAAAGAGGACATGAAACTTAAAGGATGAATGGGGAAACTTTAATGACCCTGAGCTTTGCTGATAACTCATGGCAATCTCGCGGGCCAGGGTTCCAAGTCATCATGTTTGACTGTGTTTAACGAAAGATGTGTGTTGCTCTCCAGACATCGCAATTAGTATTGGGAAGAAGCCACGGTATTGTCAGGGGGAAGGAAAGCTTTCGGAGAATACACCAGTGTATGTTCGTTCAAACACATTTTGAAAACAGGAGAAGATTTGATTAGAATGATCGGTACAGGGAATTTCAGGATGAAAGATGGTACCAGAGCAAAGAATATACGAGGAAGTCCAGGCCAATCTGACGGTTGATTGAAGATGGAATGCATCCCTCCCACATTAGTGGGGGGACCCCGGGTATTTTGGTTTCTGTACTGACAACAAGAAAGATCTATGCCTACTCTTTTCTACTGCCCGCATGCTGAAGTCCTAGTGAGAAGTGGGCGGGTATTGAAGAATTGCAAAAAAAAAAAAAAACCGTGACCTCTAATGGACTTGAAAGACTGTCATGTTTTTTGGGACCAATTGCGTCTCCACCACCCAAGTTATATGTTAATCGACCTAAACTCTACATATTCTAGTTTGACTTCTGGGGACCTTGAAATCACTGTATGTTTTTCGGGACCCACATTTTGTCCCCACCACCAAGTTTCATGTACATCGGATTATTTTGTGGGAAACATGCAAAATAGAGAGCAGCAGACATACAATGATGCCCACTTTCGAATACCGAGATTCACTAGGCGGACATGTGTACCAAGTTTCAGATCAATGGGTTAAAGCGTTGAAAAGTTATCAAAATGGCGAGGGTTTACGGCGGTGGAGGTGGCGGCGGCGGAGAAGACGGCGGCGGCTTACCCCCAAAACCATAATATCCGAACACTTCCAGTGTTGGGGAGATGATGTACCAGAGAACGATTGATCAAAGGTACATAGATGAGAAAAAGCGGATTAATGACTCATACCATGGAGAAATAGGAAGTTGCCATGAATGAAGTGAATAATTCTCCAACTTCAAAATTCAGAGGGAAGGCGAAAGACTCCAAAAAGGGGGGTGGGGGAGGGGGAGGGAGGGGCGTGAGAAGTGGGGTAGACAACAGTGGACCTCACTCCAGCCTCTACAAAAAACTCTCATCAAATGGGTTTTCAGACAATTTCAGAGGGGAGTCATTTTGAAATCCCGAAAAGTGGGTTAGTCCTCTCATCGAACGGCGCGGAGAGGGGCAGAGGCATGATCTCATTTTCCCCCCGAAACCACAGTACTGTGGTTTAAAAAACTGGAATGATTCACCCCGAACTTCCGAAGCGCAAGTATAAACATTGGCTCAAAAGAGGTGGGGCCTTGTCTTGCACGATGTGAGCTGTTGACGTCCATGCTGATCCACACATGTGCGGCTAGATAGGGATCAAGCCTGCATGCATCCGCCAACAATTCGATAGTGTCTAGGTTATATAATGGAACGTATCTGACATTGGAGGAAGGTTCTCCCGGCAGAGCGGGACTTTGGCGAGGATTCTCATGCGTTTCTACTATTGAATTGTGGTAACTCATACTTCCATCGGGGAAATCCCACGGTGGGTCACCGGCTTGAGCTGCTCGGCCATATTTACCGCCAATACATGGGACCACAACAACGCTAGTTTGAATTCATAATACCATCATTCATATACAATATTCGCGGATCATGGAGGACATGGGAGGGCGTGGAGCGTCCGGCGTTCACCAAGTCTCATTTACATGCAAAGGCAGGAGATGTTGAGGTTGAAAATAAGTGACGGGGGTGGGGGTTGTTGTGGCCGTTTGAGAGAGGAAGGCTAGGCGGCAGGCAACGGTTATAAGCTAAGGGAGCCGGGGGAGCCGATGGAATTATTTCTACATGCTTGTTCTAACAGAGTAACCAAGCTCCGGGTTTTCAGCTGAATTGTGCTTCCAGTCTTCATATACTCTAGTGAGGCGTTGATGATCACTGTTGGACTGAGGCGGAGACTGGTTTTCTTGACAACCTCACTTCGCCGAATCCTTGAATACCGCTGCCAGGACTGGGTGTCCAACGAGAGGGTACCTGGGGAACCGGGGATGGTGCGTTCAGCAGCCTGATTCGTGATCGTCAACTTAGTCTATTTTTGGGGCATATGCATGGCGCGCCTCCCGCTGGACGATCTCGCCCACCGTGTTCTATCTCCACGGGACCCTTGGGTTGGAGCCGTACGCCAGGGCCGCCCACGTAGCTATGGTCGGCGCAGCTGTGCGGGTACCTCGGAGAATTAGGGGGACGGGTGAATAGAGGAACAGGCTCAGGCCTGATCGTTCCTCAGACGAAGGGCTGGGCGAGAGGAAGCGGCGGGTGTATGCGGATGGGCGCCTTCCAGGCAAGCGCTCCCATGAGTGATTGTGATTTGGGCAAATGAATCGTGAGGAAAATTATGTATGGAATGAAGTTCAGTAATGTCAAAAAACGGGTGAATCAGGAGCCTCTAGTTGCGCGTGAGGTCACCATGACTAGACAAAAGGCTGTAACTGCTGCTGCTTATTTGAAATTGGTCGATAAGCACTGTTTCCCGCCGCCTACTAGTACTGAGAAAGACACAGGCTTCGAATTGCTTCGAAATTACAATTCTTGATATTCAAAAATTCTGCCGACCAAGCTGTTCCTTTCTCAACTCAACTTCCATCACTTTCTCCGTTATTTTAGACGCCGACACGTCCGATAAAATTATCGCACGACAATTCACGCACTCGTGTGAAAACCCATTCCGATAAAAATTATCGTATCGTTTTCGTATTATATCGTATCGCAGTAGTGTGAACAGCGCTTAATGTGGAAATTTGATCAATATGCTTGTCTCCATTATTTTCGATAGCTCCATGAGTCCTACTCAGCACAAGAAAGTTAGGGAAAGTAGCCTACTTCTTTGCATGTATTAAGAAGAATCCAAATTCCCACCTTTTAGTGTAATTCTTTGGACTGGTAGGGTTGGTTTAGAGTATGTTGTATGATGTATGTATGTATGTATGTAGTATGTATGTATGTATGTCATACAACTGACATACTGAAAGGACGAGCATGACAGATTGACAGACAAAGAGACTGACAGACTGACAAACAGACTGACAGACTGACAGACTGACAGACTGACTGACAGACTGACAGACAGATAGTGATCATGACTACAGCGCAAACAATGCCACCAACAACTTCTTAACCGCAGACCACAATACCTATTAGTTCTATTGGGCCTCAACGTTCAGTGTATATACTGCAAGACCTCGAAGAACAAGTGACTGGAAACTGCAAGGAAGATCTCTGAGCTCAAAAGGCTCGAAAGCTGAGTAATTCATCAATCAGAAAGAAAGGAACTATTATGAAGGATTTAGATATGTAATTATACACAATAACAATTAACAGAAGCATGGGTCTCACCACGATGTCTTCAACACTACCAACAATCTTCAAGAGCAGAAGAATATAGACGAAAGCATCATACTCAGATTTGTGAAGCCATCGAAAAGTATTATTTTTGTAGCTATTTGGAAGTATTGGGTAGCAACGACAGGAACTTCGCTATGTTCTCAACATGCGGAATGGACAATAATTTGGATACCGACGATAAAATCAACTAAAATCACTTGTCATCCATTGTAGCATAGGAGATATGTTTTTGGTCCGTTGTAAGACTACTCCAGCGAAGATTGCTCTAAGGGAATCCTTGAACATACGAAAACCAGTTGGAGACACTGTCTTGAGAAATCAATATTAACAATTTCGAGAAAGCAGTAAAACTTGCACAGATCATGTACGTGCTTATGTTGAAATCGCTGAGCATTGTCGGATAGCGAGATCACCCTACTACTACAACCAGGCATTATGGTTTCATCACAACCCTTGATACTAATTGAGGTTTTCCGTCTGCCGTGGACAGTTTAATCTAACACTTTGAAGCTTGCAGCAGCTCGCTCAACCCTTACTTCCCTAGATGGAAGAGAGCGTATTATTTCAAAACCCTGGATCCCAACTTATAAACTCACGCCGTTTTCTGGTGTTATTTCATTTTTTCGAACAGGCAGATATCGTGTGGCAACACCCAGCGAATAATGGACGCTTTCGTTTGCAGGATATTCACAGTAAATATAAGAACGCTCGCGATATAATCGGAACTACTACTGCATTGACAAATCTTGGTGACGATATACCGTACCAATGATGGCCCGTGGGGGTTTTCTCCATGTTGTGGACGTCATGCGAAACCCCCCCCCCGCTCTCGTTCGCCAGTTGCTACCAGAAAGACGACAACGCCCCATTAAATGGATTCCATTGCTACGCCTTTTACGGGTTATTATATTTTACTGCTAAACCAGTATCGTACTGTGATTTGGTTTGAGCAGGAGAGAGGGGTGGGGATTATGGCATCATGGGCGGACCCATGGGTTGAGACGCGGCCTATGATCAAACAAAAAAGTGCTTGTCCCCTCTATATCGATGATAAATGCAAATCAGACTCCCTAGACACAATTTGGCGCCATATATGTAACGTAAATGCTGTCAACGTCCAATAACGGAAAGAGTGTGTTTCAGTTTCTGGCACTTCGGACAGGATGTGAATCCGCCCAATCTTTCCCAATCTTCCCATCTGTAGTATTTTCCAAAAAGGCTACACGTATTAGGGTTCGGGGAATACATTATGGTATTCAGCGCTAGCCAGGATATCGGGGAAGTGACTTTAATGAAAGCTGATGTTTAGGCCCTAATATTAGAATTTTAGTGCCACCAATGCTTGGGGCGGAGCACACGCAAACATTGAAAATCGTGCCTCTCAGATCACCAGAGAAGTCTTACCCGCTCTACGAAGGGCCTTGTTTTATGTTGTTCATCAGGTTTGTTTAGGGTAAAGTTTGACTGTCAAACAAACATTTTTCTTTCACATCAATACATTAAAAAGCGTCACAAAACTATTCATATCCAACTAATTAAATGGTTGTGAACTCCCCGAGAATATGTTTGTAGTTTTACTGATGAAGGTGGCATTGGGGGCTAAAATTTCCCTAGCTGTGCACGTGAAACTGCGTATGTCCAGAGCTGGAGAATTGTAATAATTATGGCAGGGACATTAACATGCTCTATAGCTGACATTTCGCCTCCTGCCACGTACCGGGAAGGGGACCGCGTCCTGGTACAAGACGAAGCCCCAGGAAGCCAAGCTCTGGTACACTCTGGCTGTCTAGGGGGCACAGGTCGAATATATTTTTTTTCATTGCCAATTGCTCGTTTCCCCCTAGAAGCTAATTTCCAAAGTCCTAAATCTATAGCGAATGAACCGGACTACAACAAGAAAGCCAAAAAGGCTTAATGATTCCTGACTGTTTCTGTCAACCCATAGCCAGGCACACACGGACAAATGGGAAATAGTACAAGCTCATTATAGGCGACATAACGTCTGACAATATTTCCTATCTCACCAACCAACTAATAGGGTTCCTGTACCCTTGAGTAAGAAGTACACACTAAATGTCAATGTCTCCAGACCTTTGAACTCTGGTAACCTTAGGTGACCTCGGACATGGCACCCCAAAACAATAGGGTCGTACTCATCATGGGGAATACCAAACCCAAGTATGAGCCTCATTCACCCTGCACTTACCCAAAAACAATAGGGTTATGTACTCCCAATTACGGAAGAAGATAAAAAACCTAATTTCAACCTGATCAGACCATTAATTCTGGACTTATCGTGTCACAAGGTTTTCAGCTTGACCTCTGGTTTACCTCAGAGAACCTCTGACCCGACTACAAAACAATAGAGTCATAAAAAACTCATCATGGGGAACAAACCATACCAAGTATGAGCTTCATCCATCCAGGTGGGGTCAAGAGTTATGTGTTTACAAGACCAAAAGGATTAAAATATTCAAATTTCCACAAATTTTCCATTTTCGATAACAGCACTCTAACCTGGACCCAAAACAATAGTGTCCGGAAAATACCCATAATGAAGCTTTACACCTAATTCAACTTGATAGACAACAATTATGGACTATCGTTGTTCCAAGGTTTTTCAGACTTTGACTTGGTGACCTCAGATACCTCTGACCTGACTCAAAACAATAGGGGTTCAGTACTCTAATGGGAACACACATGCCCAAGTATGAGCTTCATCATCCGGGTGCGGGTCGAGGGGTATCCTTGTTACAAGCCAAAAATTGGCCAAAATATCGAATTTCAACAAATTTCATTTTACCAAAATCCACATCCGGACCTGAACCAAAAACAATAGTGGTTCTGTACTCTCATAAGAAGCTAATCATACCTAAATTTCCAACTTGATCAGACCCCATCTGGACTTATCGTGTTTAAAAGGTTTATACTTTGACCTTGGTGACCTCAGATGACCTCTGACCCGACCCGACCCCAAAACCAATAGGGGTCATAAACTCCTCATGGAGAACACACATACCAAGTATGAGCTTCATCCTCCACGTGGCGTCGGGTTATCTGGTTTACAAGCCCAAATTGGCCAAAAATCGGATTTTCCCCAAATTTTCTAATTTCGAGCAAAATTCACACCCTGTGACCTGAACCAAAAAACAATAGGTGTCCTTTACTCCTCATAAGTAAGCTGTACACCTAATTTCAACTTGATCAGACCAACCATTCTGGACTTATCGTGTTACAAGGTTTTTTCATACTTTACCTCTGGTGACCTCAGAGGCTCTGACCCGACCCCAAAACATAGGGCTTCATACACTCTCATGAGACCACCCACCAAGTATGAGCTTCCTCCATCCAGGTGGAATCGAGTTTTCAGTCGTGTTTTACAAGCCAACTTGGCAAAATTTTGAATGTTCACAAATTTTCTATTTTCGACTAAAATTCACCCCGACCTGAACAAAAACAATAGTGTCCTGTACTCCCCATAAGAAATCTTACACCTAATTCAACTTGATCAGACCAAGCCATTCTGGACTTTCGTGTGTACAAGGTTTTCAGGACTTTGACCTCTGGTGACCTCAGACGTTCTCTGACCTGACCCCAAACAATCAGGTCATGTACTCATCATGGGGAACACACACGACTACGCAAAGTATGAGCCTGACCTACCCAACCTGAATCAATTTCTCGTGTTTTACAAGCTGGCGTCCCACACACACACACACACACCCACACACACCCCACACACACACACACACACACACGCACACACCACCACACACACAGTGACTGCATAAGATCCTCGACTTCGTCAAGGATCAAAATTCATTAACACTTATTCAAAACCAGATTTAGGAACTTTCGAAAGGTGTCCGGTATGTTTGACTTAATTTTCTCTCATAGTGCTTTAAGCTTGGCCAGGGTTACACGGGGCTATTAATTTGGATAGTGGTGCGCCTCCGGCCAGGTCCCTGTTGGGGCTCATGGTAAAAACCCATGAAGTAAGGGCAAAAGTTGGTGGCAAGTTCTAGAGGAACCGGATCGCAATGTTGCATTGCACGTGCTTCGTTCTCTGCCCCCGCTTGCTCATGAACGAAATACTCCGTGGTATAACTAGATTCACCTATGAGAAAGGATTTTTATTTCATATTTCTTCCCCTCACATTGATCTCATTCTGGATCTATGGCGCGTGTCCTCTTAAAATCTCACAGCTGTCTGATCTTCCATCCTTGACGACAGTCCAAGAATTTATGCATTCATGACATTCTGTGTATGTGTGTGCTCTGAGGTCGTGTGCGGCGTGTGTGTTTGTGGTGTTGCGTGCCTATGTGTGTGTATGTGTGAGTGTGTTGATAGGTAATGCTGTGTTGGGTGTTATTTTTTGTGTGTGTGTGTGTGCAGGAAGTTCTTACTTCATTCATGGCCGTCCATGTACTTTGCGGACCATTGACATATGAACTGCGCAGTGTGAATCAAATGATATCACTTTCACAAGGTGAAAACGACCGGATACGGTCCTGTCCTCGCGGAGCGTGGAGTATCAATTGCGGAGACCGAAGGGGTGGGGTGGGGGAACGGGAGGGTGTACTGGCACCGCGAGCAGGCCAAAGTGACTGAGGGAGTAGGCCGAATTAACTGTGACCACAGACGCTGTATCGTCGCAGCTAGGCTGTGCTTCAGGCCATATCAGGTGGCAGTTGGCGGTCGGATGGGTGTTCTAGATGCGGCATAAGCGACAGTGGTCTTGCGCATTGCTCCGGGATTATTCATCGGCTGATACCTGTCCGAACAGGGCTATAAACTACTCATTGCATGCCTGTAAATTATCGGTTAAAAAAAACAGTTAGAGCGATGCTGTTCCACGCGCGGCCCGAGAAGAATGTTCCCCTTCAAAAAAGTGGTTCTCTAAAATCCGAACAAGGATCGTACTTAACGAGCTCTGTTTCGACTGTGCCGAGTCTGATGTACTGCCACCTTGTCGGGCATGGCGGAGAGTATCAGTACAGTGTGGCCGCCCTCCGGGGCATGGCTGAGTTCGGACCATTTTGAAAATTGTTTTCCGCGGATGACCATCCTTAACACGACTATACGGATTTTCCTTTCCGCCGCTCGTAATTTCGTATGAGAAATACGCCCCACAAATCATTACCATTGTTTAAAAAAGCCGTCACGACGACCTGGCATATTGCATTACTAAGTAAGGACTGGAAGAAAAGGTCGTCATTGTCATTTGAACCGAAAGGATGCAGAGTCAATCTCTGTTTCCCTCTCTTCTCCTCCAAAACGTCGAGCCCAGTCAGTACTCGGCGTGGGTGACCGCCTGGGAATTCTGAGTGTCGTAGGTTTTCATTATTTTCCTATCATCTCATCAAGCCCGAAATAATCGGTCAGAGGTTGCTGTCAGTTTGCTATTTTTACCTATTATCACCGTGTATTGTGGTCGCCATAGCAATGATTGCTATAGTAACGCATTAATTATTCTGAGTGAGAGTATCATTAATGAGAAATGGTGTGTGTTGTTATGTGTGTGTGTGTTTGTGTGTGCGTGCGTTTGCCTGTCCGTCAGGTATTGATGGTTCACGACCGCACGCAAGAAAAGCACGCGACACCCCACTTCACCCCGTTACACGTTGAGCACGGACACACGGACATACACGTGCGTGGCACGACGAAAAATCACACTATGAAAACAACATTCAAGAATGAAAACACATTTCAAAGTACATTTCTCCTTCTTCCATTCACTTTCCGAAACAAGTCTATAATCTGAAAATGTGCGTAAAGTAACACCCATCATGCTAAGCATATACGTGTAGCAATTGAACAATGTGTGTGTGTGTTGCTGTGTGTGTGTGTGTGTGTGTGTGTGTGTGTGTGTGTGTGTGTGTGTGTGTGTGTGTGTGCGCGCGCGCGCGCGCGTGTGGGTGGTGGTGTGGGCGTGTATAAGTGTGTGAACCCTTATTGATTTGGCGTCAGGTTCGAAGGTAATCTGAGGTAGCAGATGTCACGGTTTGGGACCGTGTGGACACGATAAAACCCAGAACGTTTCGTCCGATCAAGCTGAAATTTGGCATACTGTTTCTTGTGGGGAGTTAAGGAACCCTTATGTTTGATGTTAGTGTATAGAGCGGGGGTCATTTTGGTGAATAGAAAAACTTATATTTTTGCCAATTTAGCCTCTGGACATATAAACTTGAACCCCTGGATGGATCGGCTCATATTGGTTGTGGGTCCCCCTAGGTGGGAACATGTTCCCTATTGCTCTGAGGTCAACAAACACAAATTTGGGCAGGTAAACTCAAACTGGTCTGAATGGATGAGCGTATTACTTGATAGGTTCTGTTCCCCTATGAGTACATGGACCCTATTGGTTTTGGGTCGGATCAGGTCAGGAAGGTCTGCTGCATAGGGCAAAGAAAACAAAGTGTAACATGATAAATCCTGCATTGCTCGGTCGGGTCAAACGGAAATTAGTGTGTAACTAGTACAACGCCCTATTGTATTTGTGTCATATGTGGTGAAACGTAGGAAATGCGCCTTTTCCCCTTTGTCTTGGACAAGGGTATAGGAATATCAAGGAATCACTAAGCCGTTTGACTTTCTGTTTTGTTTTCCCTTCTTTTATGATAATTATTCATCAGGCTGCCGTTGGCTCTGGGTTCCTGAGGTCAGTGAATCAGTCAGACTTTGGTTCTGTTACCTGGACCCTGACATCCGAACCAGTGATTAAATATTAAACTGACAAAATAAATAGGTTATTAGCAGCACGCATCCTCCTGTCGGGCGGAACGTCTCTGCCCCACCCCTCACTCAGTAGACGGAGAGATACATTCTCAGGAAGTAGTAGTAGCAGACCGGGAAGGAGAAAAATCATTATCTACCGCCTCCCTCTCATGTGACGCGGCGGCTCATCCTGAAGAAAAAAGAATGTCAAAAAGCGGGGAAAAGTTATGAGAAAACAAAGATTGATGAAAAATGACAGGAATGCCATGGTGCATAGCAGGGTGCACGTCGGGAGGAGGCACACCCGTCAAAGCCTAAGCCCCACACTGGTGGGGGATTGGACAACCTAGCGCCACACCTATCTTCCAAAAATGTCTTGTTAGACCGAGCTCACTGGCACTAGGCACCAACGTTAGGAACAATTTCTTGCCATTGGTTCCATAGGCTATCTCCTAGATGTAGTGGTGAGTTTCCTCAAACCACCTTTCACCTTTCTTCCTCCCAAAGAAATTAATGTATGCAGGGACCACACAAAAGAAGCTTCTTTTAAGAAAATAACCAGCAATGACACTCAACCGATTTCCGTCAGTTATATCGCGGACATTCTCAGCATCGTCGTAGGGTACTCCTAGTAGCACTGACAGTGCCTGCATGTGCTGAGGGCAAGGTACGGCAGCGAAAACTAATATCGCGCGGGTAAACAGTCAGTTGGGACGTAATCTGATTGTCCGTGGTCGTCTACGACGATGCGCAACCGCAAGCAGTAAAGGAATTTAAAAAATAATATTAAAGGAATGTTGAATTCAGCATGATTACGTGTTTTACACAACCTTGTTGGCTTGTTATTTCTAGAATCATTCTGCTGTCCAGTCCGTACCTCCAAAGTGGATAGTCATCTTCGATCGATGATAACTGCACAGACTAGGAGAGAATGTTCAGAGATATTTTAGGTATATGTCCAGGGAACATTAGGCCTATGCCAACCCCCCCCCCCTCATCTCAGGTACGACACTGTTACGACCCCTAAACGTTGACACTAGGCCTGACATATGTATGCTGTGTGTTTATACACGATATACGATATACTGTCGCAGTGAAATTCAGGTCATACAGCTTTGTTTATAGGCCGTTGAAAATATGCGTGGTTAACATTAGTAAATGCTGAATGATGTGACAATAACAATAGGACCAACATCCTTTTGTTGTGTAATGTGTTTGTATGTCATAAACATTTTTTTGTGTTGATGACATACGACCTACATACACATTACAGACAAAAAGGATGTTAGTGCTATAACTAGAATTACAACTGAAAGTTATCTGAATTCATGTCAGTAGTGAGATACTATTTTCAATATATATATATATATATATATATCTATATATATATATATATAGATATATATATATATAATATATATATATATATTATATATAATATATATATATAATATATATATATATTATATATATATATATCGTCGGACCGTTTTGGGAAAAGTGGGGGGGGGGGGACACATTGAATTCAAATTACCATTTAAGCGGAGCGCCACCGTCGGTTGGCGCGAGGCGTACGAAGAAAATTTCAGATTTCATACCCTCCAGATCGCCCGTAACAGCACTTGCCAGGCTCAATAGCACACCCATCGACATGTGTGATCTGAGTAAATGACAGACAAAAAGTTGTCATTGTGCATACTAAGATGATTTACCGAATATCACACATGGTATTTTTGTTATTACCTTTTCTACTCTGGGGCTTTGTTTGCGTGGGATCCAGGGGTCTACCGAACGGTCTCTGGTGGGATCGAAGGGAAAAGCCATAGCGACTGGACCACTCCAATTTGGGAGCATAACATTTTTCCCTAATTTTTACAATTCAGTCAAGTGGAAATTACTGGCGCACGAAGCGCGCGAAAAAAGTGCATTTTTATCCGGGCATTTTATCGAAAAAGTCTGCCACACTTCAGCATTTTTTCTTTCCCCTTTGCCTTTTTCCTTCCTAAGTTTTCCACGAATTTTCGCCCGACGTTGCATCTTCATAAAAACTGGGGGGGGGGGGCAGGGGGCAGTCTGCCCCAAGGCTTCTGAAATTAATCGAGTGAACAAAATGATTCGTAGCAATTACATCCTCTTCAGCCCCAAACGCCTGAAAAAAAAAACGCCATTGCGCGCGAAACACTTGAAAAATTATGCACTTTTGGCTATTCGATTTGAATTCGAGAACTCTGGTTGAAACATGGGTAATCCTTCAACTTCGGCCCTAGTCGGGTTCAGATCTTCACCTGGGGTCCGCACCATGGTTTTATTGACGTAAGAGACAATTTCCAACTGCGATTGATGTTTGGGTTACACGAAAATTGAATCAGTTTAGAGTGATACAAAATCGGGCATGTGCCTATTATTTTTCATTACGGTCCGGAAAAGTGGGGGGGGGGGGGGACAAACGATATGATAATCCCCCCCACTTTTGAAAGTGGAGGGACATGTCCTCCCCTTCCCCCACCTGTTGACGCCCATGATATATATTGAAAATAGTCTATCACCACATTGCATGCAATATTCAGATAACTTTCAGTTGTAATTCTAGTTGTAATTCTAATTTAATCAATGAGTCATACTAATATTCAGAAATGTACGATGAATTAACGGACCATGTTCCTCTATTGATTGCTCACCTAGCGTCTTAATTAGAAATCAGATCAGGAAAGTAATTTCCCTTTTGAAATTATCTTCTCGCATTCTTCAAGGGAACGTATGGCTGGATCATACTGCATGACATTTAGCAAAAATGTTGGAAGAATGGAAAATATCCGTAGCTTCTTGTTGACTCCTCCATTTTGCGCACTCGTCAATAGTTTGGATCTGTTGCCGAATTAAGTTGATCTTCTTGGGACGTTATTTCACATAAAGTAAAATAATTTGCTACAGAAAAACCATCGACGGACAGAGACTTAAAGTCACTTGACTATTTTCTTAATTAGGCTCAACACTTTGGAAATTAACCTTCAAATTGATTAATTCCTCAATTAAAAATCCCCCGCGAACACTTGAATGTGTCCGGGGATATCATGGTGTTGGTGTGGGTTTTCATATTTCATTCCAAATCACAACGAAAACTTGGTGGATGGAGCTCCATTTTTTCTCCCAAAGTTAGAAGTCATTTTAAGGCCACCGTGGGTCAACTTTGCATCATTCATTTGCCTATTCACTTCCATGGATTACAAACAAACTTGGGGGATTAAAGTTATCTTGTTTTCTGATCAAAATGGGGTTCTTTAATGGGTGTTAGATACTTTCTTCCAAGATTGCTCAAAAACGGGGATATAAACGTGGGGTTTACCCCGCCTACACATGTCTAGTTTGTTATGTTCTACTGTTAAGCTGTTACTTGGTCATACCATTCCTATCTTATTACCAATGTGTCCACTTCTAGTATGCCGAATGTTACAGGTGTCCTCAACAGTATAACTTTGACACTCATCCCTATTATGGTGTTTCTTCTTGACTGTTGTAGATTATATTTGGTAGTGGTAATAGAATTACAGCTAGACAAAATGGGTCTATTTTTTAGAATAACTTGTCCTCAGTAATGAAAATAGTCTGGTGAATATTTTGGGCAGCACCACCTCAATCAGCATAAGAAATCATGTCTAGGTTCTCAGTCATCTAGTTGTATCATCTACATCTGCGTAGCTACCTGTAACCACAACTGCTTCCCTTCCTTCCCGTTTTAAAACTAATACGCCTCTAGCTATTACCTAGTCTGGTTGTTAGGCATCTAGTAAAACCAATGTGTATAACTTCCTGCTCTACTCTGTAGCTACCAGCATCTTCTCTCCCTCCCTGTTTCCATGTTGTTATAAACACCGTGTATCCCCATCCACTTCCCTGGTTGTCAGGTAACTGAACCACCATCCTGACTGTACTTGTGAGGCTAACGCTGTCCTGGTCTCCACCCCAACATTAGATGTGGTGGTTACTGTCAGTCCACACACTCACAGGGTACCAGCTCCCACTATCAATCAGCCTGGTGAACTCATTAGGCCTTCAGTCGCCTCCTCTTCCTTTAATTGTCACTGCCTATGAATACCTATCACCACCAATGTCACAAACAATGAGTGGTGCCTTCACAGCTATATCTCTAGCCCAGTTGATGATATGAGGCAGCTTGATGGTACGTGTGGTAGTTCAAGTTTCAAACTGGTCATCAATACTAACACAATCTCTCACATCACTACCTACATAGATGTTATGCAAGGTTGCCAGTGCAACACATGTACAGCCCAGGCAGATTTCATATCCTGATGTTCTTCTGCCCATACGTACCAATGTTGTGAATAGAGGCCGACTTTGATTGGAATTCACACACTGTGGCAGTGAGATGCTCTGATAGTGTTTGACAGTGACGTTGTGGGGTCCATATCTCGACCCGCTACCCTCTCTATATCTGAGCCTGCCGCCTTCTCCTCCCTCCCTGTTATAACTGTTAATGTGATTTATCATTGTTTGCCTCTCCGTAACAACTATATGACCATCACTACTGCTGGCGATACCCCATATTTTTCCACTCATTCCCAATCCCCTTCATCTTCACAGCACTCTCATAGTTTCCTGTCATTCCCACCTTCTCTGAAACCATGAATGGATCCTAACCCCCTGGCTCTTGACAGAGATTCTAATCACCACATTCCTTTCTTTTGCAATCTTCGATCAGTGGGTTTTCCCTGCTAGCTGTATAACTGGGAGACACTGTGCCTCTTCCACTCATCGTGTGCCCGTACGGTTTTCGCTGTCGCTGTAAAGTTATCATACCTGTTTACGTGGTGTTGAGTGTTCACCACGACCGAGATCCTCTTCCTCGTTTGTTGCTTGGCTTGTGCTTTTAGACCTTGCTCTTCAATATCCTGCAGGCTTTTTTTGTTTTTCTGCTTCAGTGTTTCCAACTTTTCCCAAAACATATTCATCTATAATTCTAGCCTGTGTATCCACTTTCTCCACCACCTCTTCCCTATAACTCTGCTCTTTCTCTCTTCCAGATCCGTTTGTATTTCGCTTTCATTTCTTCTAATTTCTGGTTCTTCATTCTCCCTCCAGTTCCTTACGTATTCGATCACTTCCTCCTGCTCTTTTCGCAGGATTATTTTCCCTTCCGTTGTTCCTCGAGCACTCCTTTGTCCATCTCAGCTTTCTTCAGAATCCTCTCGATGCTTCCTTTCCTTGGACCTTGGCGTTCTCCATTTTCTTGACGTTTGCTGCCAGTGCTTCGCGGACTTTGACCACCCTCTTTGAGAGTCCATAGAGCTTGTCTTTGCACGTTTTCTAGCTCTGACTTGCTGGCTTCCCAAAGTTTTTCCTCCTCGGCCGGACCTAGCTAAATTCTTGAAAACCTCATGTGTCGATGACTCTTATGGGTCTCCAAAAGAGCACATGCGACACATGTAGGGAGATTTCCACAATTTTTCATCACGCAAACATCTGGCCAAGTGTTTGACATGAAGCAGCAAACCTTGGTCTGCAGTGAGGGAGTATCAGCGTTCCAGTGTGAGGCTTCTGACATCAATGCCTGGAGTCCTATGATATGAGTCGATGTTCCTTCCTCCAACATGTCGTTGTCGATATGGAACTGGTAACACTGCTGACAGAGTAAATTCCTGCACTGAAAGTCAGTAGCCGGTGACCGTCTTGATCTCGCACATCCGTGACAAAAAAAAACCGCTTGACAATTGTCTTCCTTGTATGTGTCCTGGAGTTGAAGGAACTCGAGGATACTCTTGACCAAGAAGTCAGACCTAAAACCATCCACACCTCCGTGGCACGGTCAACATTCTTCATTACCGGGAGGACAGTTGAATGTATCTTTCTTCTCTGCTATCACCTTCTGTATACACTTCTTACAGTACGGTGCAAACACGTCAGTCCTTTAGGGTCCTTCAGAGTCTCTAAACAAGAGTGCGCAGGAGAAAAAAATTATCCTCATGGTCCCAATTGGTTGAAGAGGATGCCATTCCCAACCCTGTGAGGTTTTGAAGAACAAAAATAATTATACAATGCTGTTTTAACATATTTATTTGTTGGGTGTTATTTTGCTGATGCTGATATACCTAATGATATGCCATGTTGACATGAACACTACCATTATTTAATCCTAATAAATTCCATATTGGCATTGAACGGATTTTGGAAAAGATTGAGGAGAGTTTTTGGCTGCTGTAGTGACATGCTTGCACATGTAAGAAAAAGAAAACCAAACAAGTAGCATCATCAGTGTTTTGCTGCCCTCAGCATACTGCATTGGGTGGGCTAAATTTTCGCATCTGTGGATTCCTTTAATGGAGTTGTGTAGGAAGAACCATGCAGTCAGATGGAGAGGAAGGAGGGCATTATAATTATGAAAAATGTGGTATGTTTCATTGGTAGTTCCAATACAACATTTTACGCAATTTCATGGAAAGTGTCCCGTTGTCGTCTTCCAAATTAAGTTCTGAAGATTAGCAATCATTTGCTGTTAATACCCCGTTTGTGTAAATGTGTGTGTCACGCCTGTGGGTTCGCAGAATACCTCCTACATATGAGAGCAAGTATTTATCCATGTTAACCGAACTCTATAATTTGCCTTAATAGCAGGGATCCTTTATTCGCCCTGAGAGTGTCCCCCGTCCTAACCCCCCCCCCCCCCCCCCACCCACACACACTCACAGCTCCTGGTGGGCATGGTTTTCATGGCTGTTTTTGCTGGAAAATATGAGGTTTCCTCTTCAGCTAAATCTATGATTTTTTCCTGGTTTGTCAAACATTTTAGGGGTGGTGGGTCAGCTAAATCCAGTTACTCTCAACCCCTCCCGAGTTTCATATCTAGATGTGTTTGTCCGCGGTACCAACCTTTTGTGGTTCCAGTGAATAATGCTTAAAAGGAACTCTAGGCAAGAGACATGTGTTCTTTACTCTTCTCCATCTTTCAAACTATAGCTTAGATGGAAGGTAGATAGGTAGATAGATAGATTTACAGATAAACAATAAACAGTAAGACCAATAAACGCAACTGGGTAAGAAACTATAAACATGATTGAACAACTGAACGGCTATCTTACGTACTCGTCGGAGGGTGTCTGGATTATATAAGGTGAGGGCCGTGCTACGGAAAGATTAGCGATGGCGGTTACTATTGGAGAGAACAGCTCTAAGCCTCCCACTAAGCCTCAAGGAGGTTCTGCTCATCTGTGTGGCATCCACTTGACCCAACTTTTTCATGTACGCACTCAATATATGGATTGGCATTGGGGTCGGGCATGACAATCACTAACTTTTGTCCTTATTGTTTTCATCCTGGAGTGAACCATCTTCTTATTTATGTTGAATGGGGTGCAAGGAGGCTTAAAACCTATGGCGAGGCCCGCTGAGGAAGGATTGGAAAGCTATGAAAGAGTAATGAGACAGCTTGTTGATTCACCTTGAAAAGCTGAATATTGTAGGCAGAGGGACAGCAGGGCAGATGGCAGAGGCGAAGGCCAGTGGCCGGATACAGGGGGCAACTGGGACTTTCCCCTTCACGATTTGGGTGTGGATTTTCGCCCACCCACCAGGAAATTGCGCCCCTTGCCCCTTCTGAAGTTGGAATCATAAGTGTAGCGTAACCTGTTGTAATCAGAACTCATTTATCAAGCCTGTGTCCGACATCCTAGGGCACATGTATCAGGCCCTAATTAGAGTCGCCCCATGACTTTGTATACTATATATATATTTAATAAGGAACTATTCCAACACGAAACCGACCGCGATTCCTAGATGTCACTTAATGCTCACCAGGGTCCCACTATGCCATGTTTTGCAGTCTGTCTAACTGTCCGGTTTTTTAATACATGTTACCCATAGGGGCCTACTCGACCACCGACTCGTGCAAACGGTCAACATTTCGTAAATGCATAGTTTGAATGTTTTGTTCCTCCTCAACAATGAGTCCCCGGTTCTGGCCTTGGGATACATATATTCCTTTTTATTTTTAATCCAATTCATCTACCTTAAATCTGGGCGCAGGCGCTTAATTTATCTACGGGGGGTGGCTAGGGGATTCCCCCATTTTTTCATATCCCCCCCCCCTTTCCAAATTTCCAAAGATGATAAATTATAAAATAATATATTGTATTAATAAATTGACGATTATCCATTCCCCTTTCTGCAGCTGGGAAGGCCTTTCCGGTGATCGGAGAGGTTTTTTTTCAAAAATTTCTTGTACGCTACCGCAAAACGCGATGGTGGCGCTCCCGCTTAGATAGTCCAAAATGAATTGGCCCAACAAAATCAGAAAATAACGCGCCTCATCTGGTCGGCCCACCTGAATCGACTGCCCCCCCCCCCTTCTTCAGTGTTCGGCTAGATTCATAATTCAAAAAACCTTTGGGCAAAAGCTTCCAAAGGCGGAAGGTCTGAATAACGAATGAGAAGAATGAGAAAAAAGAGCAGGCTGCAGGGGATGCAAACAGTATATGGTGCATGCTGCTTCGTAGCCGAGTTACCCGAGATTGGATGTAAGTGTGTGGGGCAAATCGAGTTCAGCTCGGTGGAGCAGTGCCCAAAGAGGTAGCGATAGAAAAGGGAAGAGCTGGCGACCATCTCGTGTGCAAGACTTTCCAGGGGAAAGTCAAAGAATCATCTCAATAGTCTGATAGCCTTGTACTGTATCTTATATCGGAGAATTTCATTGACTGTCGAGGGTCGGGGCTCCTCCCCAAACTTGGGAACAGTACAGCTGGGGGCGAATCTTTGCTTCGTAGAGCCGCAAACGATGAACATTCCAAAGTACTTTCGATGCGGAAAAGAAATCAAGTTTCTGGTAGACCCCTGGCAAGATCTGCGATATGGATTTCCAGCGAAGATCTTAGCAGAACGCATGCCAAGCAGACTATAGAATCTGGAATCACAGTCGGAAAACCTGCAATAGATGCTGGGAACAGTTTTGTCCACGCTTTCTAGAGATGATGAGCTGTTCATTCTTCTTGGAATTGAACTTTTGAACCAGATATTACAACCCCATTGCGTTACGATAGAGAGGTTTTGGTTAAGAATGTCAGCAGTTTGCCTACGTTTTGTGAGGGCATCAGAAGGGTGATTGAAAACTAGTTGACAGGATGTCATCACAAAAGAGAAGACTGGCAAGAAATGGCATCGAGAGGGTCATTGATGAAGAGAATAAACAAGGTTGGAGAGATCAGATCTTGGTGCCTCCTGCTTGATGGGATGAAACTGAGGATGTAATCCAAAAGTTCAGATGATCCAGTGATCAGGGAAGTTGGAGACCAGTTTAGGAATTTGGGCAATGAGTCCACGATGCCATACACGATCGATGCTTTAAAATGTCCAAATCGATTACCCGACTCGCTCACCTGATAGGAGGTTCCCAAGGACAGTTGACCAGATAGAGTAGCATAAGCTAGGGAGGTCCCATTGACCTCGTTTGTCGAAACCATACTGATGGTCCTGGACGCAGAAAATGTGTTCCAGGAATGACAAAGGTGCTCGGGTGTGATTGATTTCCAACCTTGGATAACTGGAGTGAGTGCTATTGGTCGGTAGTTAGAAGGAATAGAATTGTCAACTTTTATTGGGCAGGACACATGGCTAGCTTCCAGAAGAATGGAATATACCAGAAGACGTGACTTTGAAAAAAGCTTGTTTGAGGACGTGAGCAAGTTCGGGAGCACAGTGCGTAAGACGAAGCAGGAATCATTCCTAGTTGAGACTGCAATATTATAACTGTGTATTACGGACTGATCATTTGATGGGAGGCCGACATGTCACCACGAGGATACTCTTTTGGGATTTGACCGCCATCATCAAGAGTAGAATTGGAAAGCAACCAATACACTGTACACTGTTGATATATAATATCCAACAGTGTATTGTGACTGTTCATTACCAGCAAACAGATAGAAACCCCTACTATTTCGGGAATAGGAATCATATGCCAGGCATTAGTTGCATGTAGTTAATGACCCTAATAGGACGTTTTACTTGAAACTTACTTGAACAGCACAATCCGGACGTGTTGGTATGTGGTGAGTGAAATAATTCTGCACTTTATGCCCTGCTATAATTGAATATTCATATTTCCAGGTGCTCTTTCTGATACAGATTGGATATTTGGGCAAGGAATCACTACGCATAGTTGCATTCTCTTCAACTTATGTGGAGCGCATCCGACGACCCCTCCTTGATCGAAACACCGAGTTAGAATGCCGTGCTTTTTGGCCGTGCACCGTAACACTGCCGCTAGTGGTCCACACGCGCCATATCGCGGCGTAATTTTGGGTATCTTCCTTAATTGTGACGTGGGCGACGACCGAGACTCCTATTTCTTACCGAATTATAACACAATAATTAGCATCGCCTCGTCGTAACAAACATACTTTATGATCTGTACCACCCCTCCCCCTTCCAGATTAGCCTATCTCCTCATTCTTGAAATTAAAACAAAAATGACTGGATTATAATTCTGAAAAAAAAAAAAAAAAAAAAAAAAAAAAAAAAAAAAAATTCTGTAGTACTGTTATATTACCAAAAACGAGTCAGAATTATGTATGTATGTGTGCCTCTCACGAACACTACAGCAACTGGAGGTCCTTGGAACACATCCTTAAAGCACTTCCAAATTATCTTAATATTACAGTTTATATGTGTTCATGGCTCATTTCATTTCTTTCAGAGCCCATTTGGCTGTGTTCATAAATAATCTTCTAAATACTTTACTCACTACTCAAAGATGTTTAGGAGCTCTCCTTCACTATGCTTGTGTTCCCCCTCGACTTGTGGATTCATGTGCGTAATGGTAAAATTTCCCAAAGAACTAAAGTGATCTTATCATGTCCTACGTGTTCGCTCATCAATAATTGTGGGCTATAAGGATGTGGAAATAGATAGCAACACACCCCCAGCTATTGTATTTAAATGAGTTTGGACTTTTGTTCAAATCGCATGATTGTTTATCAGAGTATGTTCGAACATCTCTGGTTTCTTTTTTGGGAGAGTTCCGGATTATTAAATATGGCATGCTTGTCATCGGCTATTTAAAAGTAGCCCTTGCAGTGGTATAGAATCATAAGGCCCAGGTCCAGGCCCAAGCGAGACAAATCTATCAGGAGGTAAAAATTCAGCATGAGTCAATGAAATTGTTGCCCTCCTTGTTTCCAGGGATATTCCAGCTTCTGCGGTTTTTTGGGGGGCGGGGCGGGGCATTATATCTTACAAGGGCAATCCTTAACAAGCTTCCCCAATATTTGGGATTTTTTTTTTCCCCTATTGACTTTTGCGGAGAATGGGGATCATGGCCCACCATATTTCGTACAATCGCTGCTCATGGATATGAGAGAAATTGGACTCATTTGTACCATGGATCATGTGGCTCAAAGCTATAAAACAGTAAAAACAATACGGCATTGTAATGAATAGTTTAACCTTTTAGCCAGCGAGTTTATTTGGCACTTCATCCATTAATTAATGCGGCAACAAGAGAAGAAAACTAACTAATCTACTGTAGCCTGACCCGTGACATTCACACGGAATTACGAACTAAAACTGCATGTCTTCACTCCATTCAATGGTGGTGTAGACAATAATGCTTGTCATCGAAGCCTGCTCATGTAAACAGATTCGCCTTTAAACTAGCACCAGTGAAAAGAGAAATTTCACAAACCCTACCCCAGAACCCCAATTGAGGTTCTAGCATTACCGGTTAGAATCAATTACTCTTGGGAAATCGAAAATCCATGCATACGGGAGAAACGATGCAAGGCCCCCATACGCCTACACAATAAATGCTGCCATTTTTGCGCCATGAATAACAGACTAAGCACCAATGGTGCTGTAGCTCGCTCAAACCGCACAATGAACCAGACGAATGTAAAATTTATGGTTAAATGTTCCGAGAAATCATGAGGCCAAGAAGGCAGTCCTAAATAATTGCCCTACTGTGCCCCTGTAAACCTTTGACCTTGCTCTTCATATTTATATGTTTATACCTTTAACCAGCAGATTATTTGGCCACTTCAATCTCGTATCGATGTCCAAAAAGAGATAAACTGAGTATATACTACTGTAGCCTGACAACCGAGGGGGTTGGACATCCACACAGTATCATTACGAAAAAAAAAACATAAAACGCACGTTCACATCCACCTATTCAATGTGGTATAGACATAATTCATGGTCATCAAAGCCATGGTCTGTAAACAGATCGTTCACTTCAAACCTGACCCAGTGAAAAATAGGACATTTCACAACCCTAAAACCCAACCCCCCAATTTGGAGTTCTGGCATGTACCACCTGGTTGAGATATTTCAATTTACGTTTGAAAATACAAGAATCCATGTCATCACGGGAGGAACGAGGAGACACAGAGGCTCCCCATACGCCTACACATTAAATGCTGTATTTTTGCACCAACATATTTGTTAATGTCCAAGATTCATGAGGCCAAGAATGTAGTTTCCAAACAATCGCCTGTTTGTGCCCTGTAACAACCTTTGACCTTGATCTTCATAATAGCCAAAATTCTTTAGAAGTCAAAACTGCTACTTAGTTTGGTCAATGATCCTATCAAAGAATAACCATGGTTGAGAGAGAAAAAGGGCAATTTCACACAGTGGCCAATTGTTTGCCTCCTTTAATTACCTTTGACCTTGACCTTCCATATAGTCAAAGAATCGCCGAACATTTATTCCAAGTTTCGGTTAACATCCACAAGAATGACTGTTTTTGCATCCTTTTCTCGACGTTTACTTTTCATTCAAACGGCACTATATGATGTTGCATCCAAAGTGCTTCAAACCAGCATAAATGCCACCTCCTAATGACATAGCAGCATATCTCACATTACTAGAACGCCTTACGTATAAAAGTTGGCCCTAGGGCCCCAAACTGGAACATGGGCCCAAATTTCCCCAAAATCACCCCCAATGGGCCTCTACCCACGGACCATATATGGAACTTCGAGACGATGTGATGTGGCCCCAGTGTCTCGCCTGTTTGCGCGATCATTGGTTTTTATTCCATTAGAATACCTGGATTTGACTAGCTAATCACACATGTTGGGTTTGAAGCAGAGTTTTGACAACTCTGAGAGACATCCAACCATTAGAAATGCCGAAGATCGTAAATTTGGTAAATTGGTCTACCTAATTAGCATATTTTATGCTGAAAATCCTGTTGATTAGAGGTTTTGGGGTACATTGATCTTGTGTGATGTGAAATAAGACAGATATCTTTGAGGACCCATTATGTAAATGTGGAGATAGACACGAGGACGGTTTACTCGGCTCCACCCGTCAGCCCGTGTAGTTCAATTAGAGCACCCATGATGCTATAGCTGAAACCACACAAACATGCCCATTATTTCATGGCAGCTGCTTCCCCGGTTCTGCTGTTGTGCATTGCAGTGGACATTTTGTGTATCTGTCTGGGGATTGTTTCACAATACGTCTCGGCAGTCGGATTTTTTTTCTTGTGAACAGTCCACCTGTACCAGGAATCTTTTGCTTGTCCAGGTTTTGAGAAAGTGGTCGGATCCTGGGGTCAATGATTGTCTGTCGGATGAAGACGTCCATTGGGTCCTGGGAAAGATGGGATACACAAACAACCCCTGCCTTGATCGGACCACTAGTTGAGAAGAGGTGGCGAGTTATCGTTGGCGCTCATCCATGATTAAAATGGCCATGATTCCTAGTGGAGGCTTTAATTGGCTTCCTGAATGTCGTTGAAAAGCTGTAATCATCAAGTAAGATCAGAAGGACCGTTAGAGAAATTTAATGACGGTGAATTTGTTTCACCACCTGTGTGCTACTCAACTAGTATTTTTGTGTAGGGTACCTAGAAATAACTGGGAATCTCCGAGACAAAAAATTAGAGCTTAGTTACATGAGCAGTATCAGCAGGTTTCGCTTCAATTTAGCGTTGCAGGTTATGTGTTTAAGCTATTCCCCCTTTCTCATAACCATGCACTCCATGTGGTTGCCGTGTGTTATAGTTGGACGATGTAGTGTTAAAGGGCAGGGGATTACCGACGTGGGGGGGGGTAACCCCCATGACCAACGCGATCAATAATATGTAACACCACCCACTTATCTTTTGCAGTTCAGTAGAGGTTTTGCAGCTGTTATTTAGCAAATATTGCAGTCGCATGTGTCTAGTCTTATCTGCCAATTACTAGGTTGAGGCCATTTATGAGGGCACACTTCACTTGGGCTTCGACCTCAACCCCCCCCCCCCCCCTCCCCCTCCAAGACAAATCTCTCAGTACGCGCCTGATAAAGGGTGCATATTGGCGATGGGGGTAGGCAGTAATGCAAGGCGTGACAGGGGGCCACGAAGGCCATGGCCGTCCGTTTTGGGGCAATGGCCTTGGTGCCCCAAAAATTCACTTTTTTCCAAGGCCAACTCTGAGTGGGGAAAGGGAAAATGATAAGGGTTGCAAATTGCAAATTTGTACGTATATACTGCATGGTTTTTACAAAAGCAGTGGTTTGTGGCTTGTACTTACACAGACTGCAATTATACATGAAGGCTACTCACCACTTGCCTATTCCCAACCCCAGGTATGGAGAGGGGACTGTGGTTAGGGATTTTTTTTTCGAATGAACGTGATCTAATGTTTTCAGAGGGGAGGGTCGTCTAATATTCATAATAGACATTACCACAGGGGTGGGAAGAAAATACATGTCATTATCACAATTGACTACTGATGAGTACACGCTCTGTGCATTACGCAAGCATTAGGGTTAGTCAGTATGAGAGAATGTAGATCGAGTTTACTCAGACAGTATACCATTGCATATACAAGTTAGGATAATAGATGAGAATAGGAAACAGTCATCAATGAGACCACCCCCACCCCCAAAATGTGCAATATGGGGGACACTTAATATAATGATTTAGATGAAATTACGCTTATATGGATATTATAGCTAACCAAAATAACCGAATGAGTGCAACATATAAGGAATATTATAAAACAACCCTTGTGAATCACCTTTCCAACCTCCATCCATGAAGATGCAGTAGTTAGGCCTATTGCAGATGCGACAACACTAACCATGTGTGTGTAAATGCGAGAATATTGTGGAACCTATTAATACAATTCGTAACTGAAGAGAAAGTATGCGTGGGTTCGAACCGCATCCTACTATTCTTATTATGCTTCCCCGCGACATGGCTATTCAGGAGTCATGATGTGGCAAATATAGCACGCCTGTATCAGTACGGTGGCCGACGCCGAGTGGTTAAGGCGTTGAGACTTAAGTTTCAATGGTCATATGTCCGCAGAGGTTCGAACCCCATCCGTACAAAAATTTGTTATCTTCCCGCGAATGACTTCTTATCTAAGGGGGGGTGGTTAAAAAATGGAAGAAAAAGGAATTTGCCATCGGGGCACCAGTGTTCGTATGTGCTAGAGACCCGCTTACAGTTCGGTGGGTTGTTGAGCTCTGACTCTGATGTCGTTGACCATGTGGTCACTTGTGAATAAGAGGGGCTTACGTTCGTTCTAGGGATAGGTGGCTAGAGGAGGGGGAAAAAACCTTCCTACGCCAAGAAAAGAAGAGAAAAGTCCGCGTTGCCAAACAGAAGGTTTCTATAAACTCTATAACTATGCTAACGGTACGAAGGTTACTGAAAATAGCCATTTATGGATGCGTTTCATGAGTTTTACAGTCAGCTGATTCCGATGTTCAGTTGAACAGAAAAAGGCAGAGTTTGCTTTATTAATGCTTATGTGAGGAGATCAGTGGTAATGATCGAACTCACTTAGAAACCCCATCCACTTACATGAGGTTTCTTGAGGACATTTCGGGCGCTGCAAACAGTAGTCGCCTGGTTCGGACGGTCTCCCTTACGAATTTTACGACGTGTCCTGCTGATAGTTTTGCTAGATGTAAAGTTGCTGTTTCTACTGACGTTTTTCAGAGCAGGTACTTTGTCTTTGTCCCAGGCGTATGGATTATCACTCTGCTTCCTGAGAGTGGTGATTTTGAGAGAGAGTCACTAATTGGCGCTCCCCCGCCTTATTATTATTATTATTTTAAGGAAAGTGGGGCAGACAATCAATCATATCTGACACATATGAACAAGTAACATAAGGGCCCATTGCAAATGACACCTTTGAAGCTGCAAGCTCTTAAAATAGCTCAAATAGCCTGGTAAAAGGAACACCTGTCTACATAGTGGTCAGGGTTTTCCTCTTCATTCCCAAATTTCGAGCATTGGTGTCCTTGCCTCTAATCCATGGTTCCCTGCTCTGAGAATACAGAATTCATGTGAGGACCTGCAACACCAGATTTAATGAGTTCTGCCAAGACAGAGATTCTGAAGATCACAATGTCCAGTGAGACCTGTGATACCAGGTTTTATTAACACAGGTGACATGAAATCCTCCTGTTTTCAGTGCAGAGGATTCGGGTCTTGCAACAGACTTGCTCCATTTCCTCAGTAATTAACTTTTATCCAGGTTGTAAACCATGCTTGCCAATTCTTATCTAGAATTGACACCTTAGGTTGGTTTACCTGCGCCTCAAATCCAGAAAGACAGCTCCCGAGGTGTAATACAATACAATCCAGTAGAGCTACTCGGATCGGGGACCTAAGGAGTGGACTTGCCTGTGGAGGGTGTCCTACCGGACTCTACTACCCATCGAGGGTTTCACACTCAATTCAAGCACCCACACCAGCCTGCAGGCACAACCAACGCCAGCTGATCGATCGAAAAATGGTTATCTATTCTCCCCACATTCCGGGCAGGATAATATCCTTGCTCGACTTATGGTTTTCAAATGATACTGGAGATTACAATGTCCAGTGAGACCTGTAACACCAGATTATAATAATACAGGTGGCATGGCATGTTCCTGCAGTGTGGAGGATTCGGGTCTTGCAACAGACTTGCTCCATTTCCTCAGTAATTCAGTTTTATTCAGGGTTATGAAACATGCTTGCCATATCTCTTCTAGAATTGACAGCATAAAAAAAAAAAAAAAAAAAAAAAAAACCTTTGGCTTGGTTGTCAGACTCCATACATGACGAGGGTCAATACAATACAACCCAGCAGAGTTGATCAGGAAGTTGATGAGTGGACTTGCCTATGGGGGTGGCCGAAGGGAAAGCCTCCACCCCACATGACTCCACCCCAATTTCCAGCAGCCCCACTAACCTGCAAGCACAACCAACAACAGCTGATGGTTCGACGTATGGTTTCTCCATGCTTCTGAAAATTACAATGCTCAGTGAGAACCTGTAACACTAGAATTTAACGACTCATCAGGTGGCATGAAATTCCTCCTGTTTTTGCAGTGTGGAGCACCAAACTTCTCCACATCTAAGCATTATAGTTAAATCTGAGGCTATAATCCTGCTGCCAATTCTCTTCTCTCCTACATTTGACCGTTTCAAATAGTTAAGGTTTTTGGTTTTTCTGACTGGAAAAACTCCAAAGCCAGAACGACAGCTGCCAAGGTCAATACAATTCGAACTAGTGGACTACTCTGGATCTTGAGAGTGGACTTGCCTGTAAAGGGTGGCCGACATGATTGCCTCTCTGCACAATATATTTCCACTACAATTTCAAGCAGCTCCACCAATCTGGATGCACAACCAACGACACTGGTGTATCGACAGACAGAACCTGGATAACCTAGTAGTGAACTCATGATACACAAGGAACTCGTATCAGCTTGTTCCCTCACGTTGTACTTTCTAGCTCTCATCCTCATTTCTGTCTCCTCAACCCGTTCTTCCCCTTCAAGTCGCTTTACGACAGGCTGGGAATACCGCGTGCCTATTCTAAAAGCCCCAAACCCGCAAGGGAGTATTGGCGCCCTATTAGTCTTCTCAAAACTGAATATAAGTTGCTTGCTAAGTTCCCCGCAGAAGACTGTCTGAGGTCCTCCCGTTTGTAATTGGTTAATTCCAGACGTGCTCTGTCCCCGGGAGATCTATTCACAGTAGCATGATGCGTATAACTGACATTATTGATTATTCCGTTAGTAAAAAAATGTCAATGCTTTTATGCTCTTGACCAACAGAATCCTTCATTATGTTAACTGGGGATTTTTGTTAAGAGTGCTCCGTAATTTCAATTTTGGTGACAGTTTCATCCGTTGGATTTCAAACTGTATAAGGATATTTATAGTCGCATTCTTGTTAAGACCGTTTAACATATCTAGTGGGGGCGCCAGGGGTGCCCCTTATCTCCACGCTTGTATGTATTATATATTAACCATTGCGAATTAATGTAACCTGTGTCGCGACATCCCGGGCTTGTTACTTTTCCTGGTGGTGAAGGGAAATGTGTTAAGCTCTTCAATATGCCGATGTACTACTTTATTGCTTCTAGTTCCAACAATATTAATCCTTACTACGCGTATTTTTGACGATTTTTCCGTGAAGCCACTGGTGCTAGAATTAATGTACAAAATCACATGGTTTAATGATGGGCCAGCCTTTCGACCGCCTGCCGTCCAATATAGTCTGGAGTCCGTCATCTATAAAGATTACTGACGTTTTTTTTTTTTTTTTGGTACGAGTGACCTGTCATTCTAAACGGTCGCATGAAAGTCCATTAAGTCTTGGACGAACAGACAGACACCATCAACGCACCTTGGAAAGGTCACTGTGATCAATACCTTTATTTATCCGTTTGTTTACCCTACATTGCTCCTATTTTTCCGTTCCCCGAGCGGGCACGTAGTTTTAGAAAGGGTTGTTTTCTCGTTTATTTGGGGAGATGACAAACTGACCTTGTTTCCCGAGGTCACCTCCCATAGTATGTCCGAGGTGGGTTGGAACTCGATCCTTTCTTAAAATTAGATGCTATCCTGCATGCCAAGCTCTTGATTAAGTTTCTGTTTGAGAACCCTCCCCTGTATTTGTTTCTCCCTTGTTTGCCTCTCTCATTTTGGTCAACTCTAGACCGCACGACACAACATGTTCCTATTTCCTTAGACACGCTCGCATATTACCTTAAACTGTTTTTCAATTGATTCTGATTTTGTTCATTCGTGTAAGTCTCTAAAGAGATATCGTCCAAACTCTCCAACAAGAGAATATTATTGCTGTTACGTAGTGCGTAAGAATCCATCTCTTCCTTGGAACAAAATTTGGAGGGCAGTTTGTAACAGTATGCCTAGATAACAAGTGTGTGATTTGCAATGGCGGCTAACTCACCGAATTCTGTAAACTGGATTTAGGATTGCCATGTGGAAAATGGGGTTGTCCCTTTTTTATGTGTTCGGCAAGGGTGTCCTTTGTCCCCTTCCCGCTATTTTATTTTTACTGTACCGATTGCCAGGTCCATTACGATCCCTGGTGGAAACGGTAGTCGCGTCAGCTTCTCCAGTATGCTGACAACGTCACTTGTGCTGCCACAAGTGTCAATGAATGTTACCCTATCTTGAGTGTTTGCCTTTTCGAGAAGCCACTGGTGCTTCCATTAATCTCCGTAAGAACTAGGCTCCGTGTTGGTGTTTTCTTTTCATATACAGTTACCCCAAGATATTACCTGAGCACATGCTCCATCCGCAATACTGAGATACTGGTTTTGGGTCGAGTAAAGATGTAATTCTCATTGGTCGAACAAAGTCAGAGTTGCCGCGGTTTCTCCCTGGATTCTTGAAAACGGCGTAATTTAACTCTACTTGGCAGATTACTTGGTTATTAATTGAAGTATTTACCCGTTATTTTCATTACGCTGTTCATGTTGTACCTGCTTTTGTTATTACAGAACTGAGAAGGAAGTATTCTCATGTTTTATCGCCAAGCAACTTCGGCGTATTCATCCCCATAGTTGGTCCAACTATAGGCCAACCAGTCACATTATTTTCTCCTTCTCTCTACATCGTGTGGCGTCATTAAGAAACTTACAGTAAAGACCATAGCGTTTGTGGCTCAGTCAATCATAGCACAAAGAATTTGGCAACCTTTTATAGCCAAGCGATGTTAGTATTGGCTTGCAGTCGCCACCATCCCAAGAGACATTGGAATATTGTCTGTTATGTCTTTCAGGGACATTTTGTCCAATAGGATAATTAGTTTTCAGTGGCGTTTAGCCCACAGTTTCCTTCCTACAATGAAGAAACCCCCCCCTCCAGACTGGTTTATTAGTGCGTATCTGTCCTTTTGCGCAGTGCACAGTATTGAGGATGCGGCTCATAATTTATGGGAATGTCCGAAAATTAGAAATGTTCTCATATGGGTTGGTAGTATTTACTTTTTATGGACAGGGGACAACTTAGGTTCAATTGTTCGACTTGTTTTCTTTATGGACCAATTTGCACAAATATTTCAAAGAGCGTGTTCCAAATAATTTTGGTTATTTTTCGTCAACGAGTTTCGTAATTGAAAGTCAAGATGTTTTGCTATTTCGAGTCCCAGGTTTCCAAACGTTCAGTTTTATTAAGTCCTACGTCACGCGGGAGATATTGTCGGGTGGGATCCTGATTTTCATCGTTATCGCCTTAGGAAATTTTAAACGCATTTGGACTGATGGATTTCGTATTTTACTCTCGATAATGGAAAGCTCAAGTTTACCCTCTAATTTGATTCTGGGGTTTTCAGATGCCACTAGCTCAGTTCTGTAAGTTCGTCGAGATTATCTGTACTACTTTTGAGTTGTTTCCCCTGTTAAACTTGTGTAGCTTTTCAATATGCCATGTGAATTCATTTGACGTTGTAATATCTGATTATATGAATATGTAAATCTGAGCAAAATATTGAGTGTACCAGAGGGGCCACTTCAATAAAAGAATGAAAAAAAAAATTAATACCCCTTCGTCGCAAGATGGCGGACAAGCCGTGTTGCGTGGAAAAGTCTATTTGCGTTCGTTTCGATACCTATCAGGATCAGGAAATCGTTTGCATTTTTGAGGAAGTAGGGATCGACGCGCCACACACCTGATTGCGCTCAAAGCTTCCCCGCTTCGCCTGGGATTTACGTTTAATACTGGAAATGACGCCTGTTCCTACCTAAATTGTCAACTCTGGAATCTGTACAGCAAAGTCGTACACCAGTTCCACGAGCGGGGGTAACGATTCTACATATCCGCATGAGTAATGACGACAACATTGTGTAGCATTCATGGGGAGCGTTTTTGGAAGAGTCCACTCGATCCGTTTCTAATATCAAAAAGGATTTTCCAGAGGTTTTCAAGTTCAGGCGTCGCCGTTACGACATTGAGGTGGACACGTCGTAGCCTCCTCTTCGCGACTCGGGGAAGGAATTGTTCGGTGAGATATTCACGGCCAACAGAGAACTTGTTTAACTTGGCGACGAGTTTTTCACGAACAAAAAAGACTTTAAGCTGCTGAAATGTAACAACTGCCTGGCTTTTGGTCACTCCACTGATGTGTGCCCCAACGAGATTAGTGTACCACCTGTCTCAACTCTGGACATGTCTTCAAGGATTGTGACTTCTGTTTTGCCAACAAAATGAACCGAAGCCTGAGTCTGGGAACGAGGAGAGGTGTGTGCGGCAACCCGGTTTGCACAGCCCACCAGTTCCGAAGGTAACCCCCAGCCCCCTCGCCTGCCTAAGGAGGTTAGTGAACCAACGGGAGATGTGAGCCATGCTATAACGGTAAATTCACCTTTTGATACACCCTCTGATGCATCACCGTATTGGATCTGTGTCTGAGTAATGGAGAGTAATGAACGGGGAAAAAATAATACCCCTTCATCAGTGACGTTATGGTGGCATAGGAGATAATTCGAAATGTGCTCGAATAATTAAATGGTGTAAATTAGTTATGCTGATATTTGTTTTTTCAGAGACTTTTTCTGTCTTCATCTGAGGATTTTAAATTCTTAGAAGATCTCTTGGAAGGGGATGTTTATGATTCTGCTAGTCGCACTAATCACTTTTGGGGTGCGGCTATTTTGATTAAGTCCAGCTTAGGGTCGAAGTCACCCAGGTGAGACGGGACAATGTGGGTCGTTGTATTTCGTTGCGTTGTCGAGTTAATGATTTCTATTTCCGTATTTGTAATGCTCATGCTCCTAAGATCCCCTCTAATAGAAAGATATTCTTCTGTAATCTTATTGATTCACTCGGGGTAGTTGCCCTGTTATTCTTGGGGAGATTTTAATTGTGTTACCAGTAGAATCGATTCCACTAGCCTGAATAATACGCCCCTTGTTGGCTCTGACGAATTGAAGAGGATCACGTCTATGTTCAATTTGACCGATAGCTTCCGTGCTTTCAATCCGTCGACTCCTGGTCACACATGGGCTCGCCTGAATAGAAGTTCTCGTATCGATCGTATTATCTCCATAGAAACGTTGTTATTAGTAACGCCACTACTGCTAGTTGAGCACGGCCACACGGACATACACGTGCGTGGCACGACGGAAAAACACACTCTGAAAACAACATTCAAGAACTGAACACATTAAAAATACATTCTCCTTCTTCCTTCACTTCCGGACAAGTCCATACTATGAAACATGTGTAGTAAATACACCTCATGCTAAGCCTATACGTGTAGCAAATGGACAAAGCATGTCAGGAAATTTGACGTCGGGCCTAGCATTTGAACGCATTTTAAAAGTGATGGCAAAATAGTGTTTAGAGGAGTGTTTATTTAATAAACATTGTCTCAGAGTGTTCTCATGAAGAGCCTACCTATTAGGCTATAACTTACACAGGTCGTTTCGTCCGGGGTGCGCAGCCGTTTAGCCTGTATTTGTTTCCGGGTAACCGGGGAAAAGTCATTCGACCGTCAGCTTAGCATGATCAGTTTACAAGTCATCAGAATGATGTGGCAACACATGTGAGAACAGTCTATAGTGTCTTTGATTATACGCCTACTTAATGTGCCCATGTCCGACGGAGAGCTGAGTTGTCTCCTGCTAGCCGTACACTGTATATAGATCTGTGACAGGTATATCCAACGCCTGCAAAGATCAGGCAAATGTTCTTGGATCTATTGTTGACACGTCACAGACCGAAGGCTATTTCTCACGCTGAAAACCGGAGGGGCGCGCACTACAATCTATTTATGGAATGCGTGCCAGAATAGGACGACGTCAGAATGCGTCGGGCATTTCACAAGACGCGGGGTATGGTGTGTTTACAGCTCACAAATTATTCCAGTCCATCGACCAGTGAGACGCCCGCTCTTTATGGCCGTCCCGTGTACTTAGCAGACCATGAATATTGAACGCGCAGTGCGAACCAAATGATATCACAAATGATTATCACAAGGCGAAAACCAGCCAATGGTTACCCCTCTACACTGGTCAGCTGGGGAACGAGTTTAACCGGATAACCGGGCACGTGTTCCGCGGAGCGTGGAAATGGCAATTGAGGACCCGAGAGAGGGTGGGGGGAAGAACGGGACGGTTGTAATGGGATACGCAAGCAGGCAGGTGACCGAGTGAGTAGGTCAAAGTTACTGTGACCACAGACGCTATATAGGGGGCACACCACATATACCTGTCCCATTGACTTACATACTAACTGACTTCGTTCCACCAGCTGCTGAACACAAAACATATCTTCCATGGATGACCACCCACCAGTTTAAGCTGACATTCATACCTGTCATGGCACTTTCAATACCATAGGATAACCTTCACGTTTTGGATTTCTCACCAGAGTTGCCTGTGTCTTTTTAGGTAATTTCCGATCGGGGCTGCCAGTAGGCAAATCAGATTTTCCAGCATCCAAGTGTCAAATCAGAAACTGGTAAGAATTCGCCACAAAAAATAGCCCAAAAACTGACGTATGTTGGTACTCTCTAATATGGTCGTCCACTGCAGGCAACACTGGACCCAGCAGGAATCGGGAAATTGCTCTAAAGTGCGCTCCAATGTAATTTGGGGGACTATTGTTTTGAGGGGTTAACGCAGAGCGGGCGGAGCGAAGAAAAGAAAACACCAGTCTATTTGTGGTATGCTGCCTTCAGCGGGAGGGATTGAAGGAATTAATGCCCCTCCCCCTTGAAGCTGCCATTTTCGCACCTTCTTTATGACTGCATGTGTGGTTGAGCTATGCATACATCTGTGTATGGGCCTAATACCAAGTGGGGTGGAGGGATGGAAAGCCAGAGTTGAAGATGCTACAACTTATTATTTATACCACCATCTTGCAGTCTCCTGGAGTCACAATAACCATTCAGCAGCTTAGTAGCCGACAGCTATGATGAGCCGCAATATGGGATTTTGTGTTTGCCCATGGGTCAACGGCCGAACTGAGAGGACCATTGACACTACACCGTGGTATTGCAGCATTATTCCCTATGCAATATGCACTGTACACCTTAGCCTTATTCTGGTGTATTATATTTAACTCAATTATCCCTGGTTGCAGTGTGTCCCAGCCCCATGTTCATAGTCATCCCCTCTCTTCTCCACTGGTAGCAGAGAGGCAAGACCTGACTATCCGACCCCTAATGGATCTCCCATTCCTCCTTGGGATCACTAACTTATTCATATACAGTCATGCAGCAAGTAAATTATTTAATAGAGTTGGTGTTATGACTACACAAGTTCTTGTGAGTGTTTCAAGCAGAATTCAGGCAGGCAGCTAGGTTCACCTCAATATTCCTCGAGAGACTCTGGTTAACCCGCTTCGAGACGGTACTCGTACTCAGAGGGCAGGGGTCGTGAACAGCGCCTTCAGGATAACAAACACCAAGCACAGCTGTACAATTCCCCCCAGAACGGTCGATCCATGATCCACAGTGAATGCACATGGTGACAATGTTCCAGTTCCACTCTGACAGAAATGCAAATGAGGCGTGATTACCACAAGCTATATGAGGGGTAAGAAATACAAATCGCGAAGAGTCAGCTGAAACTCCATAGGCGGATAGAGGCGTTTTCACTTTGCGTGGCTCGGCCCATCCTACAACGGTCATTTTCGTTGCTGTGAGCCAACAACTAGTACTGAAATTATCAAGCAAACTTCAATTCTCCCTCTGCCATGCTCGCTGATTCATGAAGGCTCCCTGGTGAGGCACATAACTCGAGTCCGTTCCATCACCCAGCTAGCGTTCGTACACAATATCAATACATTAGGCTGAGCCTAAGCGAATAAACCTAGGTCTCACGATTCTTCTGCTGTGAATAATATAATTGTCACATCCTAACCACCATACATGCAATGCATGTTCATCTGCTCCAGTCCGTTTCTGCACCAAGATTATCAGCTTATCTAGCCAGAAGTCACCAATGTTTACAAGTTCACCCGTTCAGGTTGTTATTGTTTTGCTACGCTAAGTCTGTGTGCTGGCACTAAAGTAACAGTTCACATGTTTTGAAGTTGGTTCCCAGCGTATTAATATGTTTGGGAGCTTGTATTGAGGCATCTTGGGGCCATCCTGTGGGCAAGCCATATAGCCAAGTCGGGACCCCTCTCATAGTGCAAAAATCACACAATCTATCAATTAATTAATTAATTAATTAATTAATTGCCCTGCTGAATCTCACACACCACTATTTGACGTATTCAGGTACAACCAACATCATATCGAGTACACTGACATACCTAACACCCAAAGTGCCTCTCAAAATATTTTTCCTCGAAAATGGACTGTAGCGTCGCAGTGAGTGAGTGCCTATGTGTGGGATACGACAGTGGTCTGTGCGCATCGCTCCTGGAGTATTCAATCGAATGATAAGTGTCCGACCAGCGGCGATGTACTTCCTCAATGCATGCCTGTAAATTATCCATTTCAAACAGTTAGAGCTAGTGTCCACGCACAGGCCCGAGAAGAATGTTCCCCTTCAAAAAGTGTTCTCCAAAAGTGTTGAACAGGTGTACTGAACGAGCGCTGTTTCGACTTGTGCCGAGTCTGATGTACTGCCCACCTTGTCGGGATGCCGGAGAGTAACAAACAGTGTGGCCTCCGGGGAGTGGCGAATTTTGACCATTTTGAAAAATGTTTTCCGCGGATGACCATAATGACCACAGACTACGGATTTCCGCCAAATGTTAATTTTGGATGTAGAAAATAGCAGCCCCCACAAATTTATAAAACGATTGGTTAAAAAAGGCCGTCACGACAACCTTAGCCATATCGATTACTAAGTAAGGAATGAAGCAGTGGTGGCGCCAGGATTTCCCGACGGGGGGTCCGAGTTCCCGGACGGGGGTTCCAAGTTCCCTGACGAGCCTTCACCCTACCCTAGGTCAATAAACCTGCATTTTTTAATGTTTCCATTTTTTTTACTTTTGACGGAGAATAAAAATGATAAATAAACACACAGTGTGGAAGGCACTTGTTTAACCAGTTTCTCAGGTGTCATCTCCACTCGATTAGGCCGCTCTCCAGTTAAAAATCTCTAGAGAAAATGCCTGAGAACTGGAAGTATTTTCGTCGTGAGAGCATCACGAATTAATAACAAAGGCAAAAAAGAGGTAGACGGCAGGACGACCCTCCTCCCCAACAGAATTGAAAACTATTCTCCTGCAGTGGACATAATCGACGATATTCATACAACTTGTGTGCCCATATGCCACGATTGTATAGTCTGTGGAATTTTGAATTCGGTGATCTTTCAACTTATGCGAGGACACTGAAAATAAGATGTAAATATAGACGCGTCGTCAATTTTTTTAGCTCTACATTCGGGGTGTTAATTTTAGCGTACCCACCTCCTGCTTCCCCCCCTCACCTACTTCCACCCTCACCCCCCTTACCCCCACCAACCCTCCCACACCCCCCCCACCCCGCCACCTCCCTTTCTCCTACATCCTTTATTTCTTCCCCCCCCCCCCCCCCCACCCCCCTCCCCCCCCCAGCCTTCCCCGCCCTACCCCCATCCCCCCACCCCCTCCCCCTCACTATTCCAACCCTCCTCTCCCCCCGTCCCCTCCTCCCCCTCCCCAGTTTTTTGTTTTTCCCCCTTCCTCCCCACCCCATCCCCCCCCTCAGGCTCCCCGACGAAATTGAAAAAAAATCCCCGACGGGGGGAGGGCGCGGCTTCCCCGACGGGGGGGGGGGGGTTGGTCCTCCCTGCCCCTCCCATGGCGCCACCTGACTGAAAGAAAAGTGTCCGTCAGTGCGTTTGAACCGAAAGGATGCAGAGTCAACCTCTCGGTTCCCTCTCTTTTCACCTCCCAAATCAACTACGGTATAAAAGTCGAGTGATGTTGCTCTTCTGTTGCCTACGACATATCAACTTTGAAATATAAACCGGTCCTGTCGATCACCGATGTCAAGTAACGTCGAGCCCAGTCAGTAACTCGGATGGGTGACCGCCTGGGAATACTGGTGTTCGTAGGCTTTTCATTTTGGATTCTGCCGAAGGTAAAAGGAATCTATGCGATCACGCCACCGTGAGTATGGGGTGTGTGGTGTGGACACCCCTTGTCAGGCAGGATATTGAAGAAAGGCAAGCATGTATGAAGTTCAAAAGTAAGTATGTGGGTTGGACTTTGGACGTATAGAGAGGATTACCCTATTGTTTTGGTGCCAGTTCAAGGATCATTCAAGGTCACGAGAGAGCCAACTTCAGAACAGAAAGTAGTCAGCACGAAACTACGACGGACCGCAAGCATGTATCAAGTTCAAATTAGGTATGGGGGGTGCACGTAGGTGTGGAGGATGAACCCTATGTTTTTGTGTTAGGTCAAGGTTTTAAGGTCACCATAGGACAATCCTGTAGATCTTGGACGAAACATTAGAGGGATGTCGTAATGGAAGTTTTGTTCGTTGGGCGAACTAAATGGTGCACTCCATTGACTTTGACCCGCGTTTGATCTTTTGACCGTGTAACATGAGTGCTAATTTTTGTGAGACCAGATTGGTCTGGTTGAGACAAAACCAGGAAGTGAATTGGACTTTAAATGTAATACAACACTCCTATTCCGAGCAGATCCAAGGAAACGCAATGTGTTGAAAGGTCAAGACACCTAAAACACTGGAATGCTTGTGAAATTGACGTTTGACATCGACATCTCCCAACGAAACATTTTAAAGGATGTTGTAATGGAAAAGTTTTGTCCGTCTAGGTGAACTGCATGTTATTTTGCTATGCATGGTAGCCTACATGTCGTTTGAACTTTTGAATATTTGGTGTGGCCACCCGTCACTCAGCAAATTTAGGAAATATTCAACATTTTAAATTGTGCACAGTGCCCCGATAAATATCCCTCAGGCAAGGGTAAGTGATACCCAATTTGAGACAAACCTGCACCTTCAAATGACAACCAAGGAATAGGTGTGTAGATTATATAAATACACAGGTATGACTCCCAATGTCCACCTTGTTAGATACACACAATTTCCATGGACAAGACTGTTATGGCACTTGTGGAACTGCAGTAATGAGCATATTATCCTTCACCATGCTATCCTCTAGTCAAACAGGGGTTTGTGTTATAACTGGTCAGTCTCAAGGACACACCTTATACTTGCAATGTTTACTTATTGTATTAAGCTCTCAGTGTTGTAGCCATACATACTCTAACTCCCAGTGTCCTATGACAAACTGTTTCGCTTTTGATGATTTGTTTATGGGTATTCTCAACAAAGTAGGCTAATATAAAGTTAATTTAAAAGTATATGGCAGAGTGTGGGGGTGGAGTGCCACCTGACAGGGGTCAATGTGGACGAAAAAGAAAAGCCTGAAATATCAGGAGGTAGGTGCAGGCAGAGAACTTCCTGTTTGATACAATGTCCCAACAACAATTGCAGGACATGTAAGACTCCCTCCCCGCGGGTGACCAAATCAACAAAATCGAACCAGCACAACTGGGAACAGTACCCACCACCCCCTCATCATTACAGGTCTCCACACAAAATGAAAAACATTGGTTTGCGCTGAAGTTGGGCTTACAACAGTAGAGAATGAAAACTCTTTCTAAAGGCCTCAGTTGAATTTAGCATTTTTAGATGTTCCAAGACCTATTCTGTGTCAAAATAATAATAATATAAATAATTAACATAAAATTGGGACAAGGGAACAGATATCTTTTAAATTGAGGACCAATGACAGAATGACCCGTATTACCTAGCCCTGCTAGGAAAAGACAAACGGTTGTCATCGTGTAAACCCCTAATCAGACCAAAACTGGCATAACTGGCTAAACTTGGAACCGCCGACTCCTATGCGTGACTGGCTGTCCACCCCCCCCTCACGTTGTCGTCCTTGTGGTATGGTAAAAGATTACCTGAGGGGGGGGGTGGTCAACAGAGTGAGAACGATGTCTGAAAGAGCCCGTAACCAATACCCCCCCCCCCCCCCCCCCCCACCAACAAGCGGGAGTCATTATATTCCACCCATGTTGTACTGTCGGCTGGAAATCAATTTTATGTTGTTTTGAAGTGGGAACGTGTTCTATCTATGACTTCTGCATGGTACAGCTACGGCCCATTAATTTGATAATTTACTCAAAAATTGAGTGTTTTCCTATGTGAACAAAATTCATTTGTTCCTGACAAAAGTCACAGGTTCTTGAAGTCACGGAGACGTCAAATTTGATACTTTTTTGTGATTTTCTAAACTTTGTTAGAATTGAATAATACTTGGTGATTGGGGAGGTAGGTAATGTTTCCCACAAAAGTAGAGTGTAGAAGGAATGGACGGGCAGAGAAGGGAGAGAGGTAGGAAAGGATCATATTTGAAATTCCAAGGGTGCGACTAAGAAACCGACAATATCTGATAGGAGTAATACAAGTTTTATGGTTTGGCCTAGTAGCCCTTAGCCTGTCAGGCTATGGCAAGGAATCGCGACACAGTTTTGTGGTCCTGTTTTTATTATTTCATAGCCCCGAAGGATAGGTCGAGAGGTTGCTGTTCAGTTCATTTTACCGATTATCACTGTTGTATGTTGGTCGCCATAGCAGTGATCGCTATAGTAACCATTATGCTGAATGTTAGAAGTATCGTATGAGAAATGTGATGCGTGTTTGTGGTGTGTTGCGATGTGTGCGGGTTGTTGTGTGTGGTGCGTGCGTTCGCCTTTCCGACAGGTATTGATGAGGTCCACTGCAGCCGAGAAGCACGGGCACACCGGCATACACGTGCGTGTACTACAATCTATCTATAATGTCGATGAGAGTAAGACAGGTGTGGCCTCCGGGGAGTGGCGGAGTTTGGATACATTTTGAAAATTGTTTTTCGCGGATGACCCATGAGGAAATAGCGTCCCCACAAATTTAATACCGTGTTTTTAAAAAGCGTCATGACAGACCTGAGCTATTGATTACTAAGGAGCATGAAAGAAAAAAATGTCGTCAAGTTCGCTTTTTGCTGCTACGACCATATACATTGGAGTATACCGGTCCTCGTCCGCCGATCACCGACGTCGAGTAGTAAAACGTCGAACCCAGTCAGTACTGGATGGGTGATCGCAGGGACTACTGAGGTCGTAGGCTAGGCTTTTCATAGTTTCCATTATCTCATCAGCACGAAGTATCGGTGGAGGGTTGTTGTCAGTTGCCAATTTTACCGATTATCACCGTGTATTGTTGGTCGCAATAGCAATGATTGCTTTATTAAGTAACCCATTAGCTGAGTGGTGAGAAGAATCAGTATGAGAGGTGTGGATGTGTGTTGTGTGCGTGTGTGTTGATGTGTGTGCTGTGTGTGTGTGTAGGGGTGTAGGTGTGTGGTACATCTGAGGTCTCAGCAGATGTCAAGCAGAGAGCCTGTGGGATACGATAAACTCAGAAAGTTTTGTCCGATCAAGCGGTGAAATTTGCAAACTGCTTTTCTGTGGGGATGAAGAACCTATGTTTGATGTAAGCGGGGGTCATTTTGTTGACATATAAAAACTTTTGCCAATTTTAGCCTTTGGAGTCTGGACATATAAACTTGACCCCACCTAGAAGGATCAGCTCATACTTGGTATGGGGTCCCATGGTGGGAACACGTTCCCTGTTGCTCTGAACAGTCACAAAACACAAATTTCGGCAGAGTAAACTCGAACTGACTGTATGGCTGGAGTTATAATGAGTACATGGACCCTATGGTTGTGGATCAGGGTTCAGGTCAGTCGGGTCTGCTGAGGGCCAAAGGTAGACGAAACCCATGTTAACATGTTAAATCAGAGACCTTGGTCTGGTCAGCGGAAAGTTATTGTGTAACTAGAGTACAACGACCCTATTGTATTTGTGTCATACGGTGTTGAAGTAGGAAATACCTTCTCCTCCCCCTGTGTCTTGACAAGGGTATCAGACATGAATTCAAGGAATCACTAAGCCGTTTGGCTTCTGTTTTGTTTTACCCTTCTTTTATTATAATCTTTCTCTTCTCCCGATACAAATAATGCATGCCCAGGACCACACAAAAACAGATAAAAACCGTCGATGACACTCAACCCAGTTCCCGTCCAGTTATCCCTTCTAATAGGTGCAGACAACAAATACACCCGACCGCGATGACATTCTCCTCACTTCTCCCCACTCTTGCTTTGGTCAGTTAACCCACCTACTGGCCGTTGGGTTCTGGCATATTCTTTTGGTTAGGCGCTGGCCACTACTGTCATTTCCTGACGCCCAGCCTCCCACGTGAACGTTGCCAAAAGGGATGTACAAGAACGCAACTCTGCGTAGTGATCTTGCCTTTTTTCCTGACATTTTCCCCTTACTCGCTTATATCAAACCCTGGCAAGATTTGTGTTGGGCCAACGTCAACACACCTACACAAAACGACGAAGCACCTGCAATATTTCTAGCGCATAGATGAGATACTTGTGCTTTTGACCAATGTCAAAAGTCATCGGGGCATTGAAAAAAAAATAACTACTGACAAATGAACCTGGTAAGTAATTATATTTGAAGAGTTAAGCTAAAGTCACGAGTCATAACCAGCGTGTTCCAATGTTTTCCATTCAGTGTGGGAAGTCCCCGACCGTAACACTACGGTCATCAGACTGCGGCAAGGCTAAATATATGTCACTTTAGCACATTCATTACTCATAAGTGACTGGTGTGGTCAAAGCAATTAGATTGCATGAAGTGGCGTTCTTTGAATCGGACGACCAACATCATTAACAATGTGTAAAAATATCTTTTTTAGGGGTATATTTTGGGTAACATAAGTGCATACAGGCCCATATATTATCAATTGCCATCCCTCACTACCCGGGACAGGCGCGTCAGTGTAGGTACCCGTCAGTGTCCAATAGCATGGTGTCCCATTTGTCATTGTAACATAATGTCGTACATTAATGGTGACTGAGGTAATTCTTGCCCAGCAATCGTTTAATTTGTACAGCAGAGTAGTCTGTGTTCTTTCACACAGTTACCGTGGTGTACCAATTTTCAATCTTTTTCAGGCACAAGTGACTGAGGGGTGCATCTTTTGTTGAAGTACAATACTCACCTTGGCTGGGGTCAGGGGTGGTCATGCAATTGGGACAGGGACGTGCATAACTGTTCAGACTACTTGTATCAATAGCCCTTTTAAATTCCCAGTCCATCAAATGTCTAATTGCTATTTTTAGGGTCAAATTTCACAAGCTTTCAAATCACATATTCTCTCGCCTACATGGGTGGGTTGAGAATGTCCTCTATATGCCCCACCCATGCAGCAAGCACCTCCCATAACAAATATATCTGGCTGCAACGATAAGAATACAAATGATAATAGAACAGAAGATCGTTGTAATTTTCTATTATATATAGCCCATATTGAAACATTTCTGAATTATGTGGGCTCAGTTAATGTTGAGCCAGTATGACTTCTGCCAATTGTTTAACATGTATTATCCTGGCATCACTTTTTCCCCAAATAGAGTCCACATCATGTACAGTCAACAACAAACCAGATGATACCTGGGGAAGAAGGAAATACTTTTATCGACTTCAAAATAAACAACCCCTTCCCATTTCTGCCTGGGTACACAGGGTAAATGCCCTCACTTTTTGCTCATGGGTACAGGGAATTCCCTCGAACTTTTTGCTCAATAGCAATAAATGCCGCAATGTTGTGCCCTTCCCTTCCTTTCAGAAGTTTCTCCTTCTCCTTTGCCCTTGCTTTCTTCTTCCTCCAACTCACTGCTTCTACCACACCCCAAATTTAATCCCCTCCTTATGGCTTGTCTATGAATCACCGTTAATAATACCCAATGGTCAGTCCTGCCTGTCAATAATTTACAACCTGGAAGTGTGCTTTTCGCATGTCCCAGTAGGGAAGTGTAAACAATCAAACAATCAGATATCAGTAGACTGATGGCACACAGATAATTATTGGATTACACACCCCCTCTCAATTCCTCTGAGCATCGCAGTGCCAGGTACCATTGCCACACTGAATGTCTGACAGCAGTCTAAAGTTTATTATTTGTTTGTTTACTTCTCACTTCCTTTGCAGTCTCACACACACAGCTGGAGAGATTAAAATCTTTGAGGCATGGGGAATGTTTACCAGTCACTGAAGGGCTATTATAGTATAACACGACACAATGCAGGACAGTGGTTTTGAAGAGGATAATGGTTGGGCTACATACGTGTTCTAAATTAATTCAGCAGGACATTTTCTGTTGTGCATTCTGCTGTATAACTATTAAATGGGAAATTTTAAGAAATATATATCACCGTTTTCAATTAATGTAATCAAACAAACGTGCTGCTTCCCCCCGGGTAAATATAATATACGCCTCTGGAAGAAATTGCCAGTTTGTCTCCCCCTCTCCCATCGATACCATATTCGTAATGAATGCAGTGATGCAGGCTTCAAATAGGGCTACATTTTTCAATTTTCATAGGCTCCTATAACTGGGGGGAGGGGGGGGGGTGTTGCATGTAATAAAGAGGCGTATCTCTTGCAATTCCCCACGCCCACCCATCGCAACACTTGACCACTACTGCTCAGGAGGTACATACATACTAATAGCTGGTCACTTGTGCTATTCCAATATTCAGACATATCAGGAATAAATAAAATGACAATTGAAGAAGTTTTGTCTGTCTTCACTGGGGGAATCTTTATTGGGGAAGGGAGCGTGGATGGGTAAATGGAAGCACCACCCAGATTTGTAGGAAAGGGGCAAACACAACCTTTGGTGGTCGAAAATGTAACACTAAATGAGAGGAGTATACGCAAGAATAGGCGTTTCTTTCTGCTTTGCATAGGAAATTTGTCATTAATGCAGTGATGTAGGCTTCAAACAGGGCTAACATTTTTAACATTTTCATTAGGCTGCCTATGAAACTGGGGGGGGGGGGGGGGGGGGGTGCGTGCAAGACCCAAAATTGCCACCCCGCCCCCCCCCCGTAGCACAACAACACTACGGGTCAGGAGGTTACATATAGTCTGGTTCACTGGTCTAATATAAAATACATTCAGAATTTGTACTGTCTTGTCTATGGTGGAATATTTGGTGCTAGTCCAATCCGCAAACTATCAGGAATAACAATACAATGACATTCAGATTTTTACTGTCTCACTGGGGAAATATTTGTTTGGTTGGCCATATGCTTGTTCTCTCACTCTGTACAATGCCGTTGCCAAATATGTAAGGATTGTCCTATGGTGACCTGGACTGACCTTGACCCTGATACCAAAACCAATAGGGTTCTTCTTCATCAATGTGTACATCCACACACTTAATTTGAACTGATGATACTTGTCATCATTAGATACATGCTGAGGAAGCAGATGTCAACTGCCAATTTATTCCACATTCCATCCAGTGTTTTTTAGCTGTCGGACCTTCAATCATTGAGATAGCTTGTGATAAGAGTTCGTAGTATGGTAGGTCATTGACTTTTTCGTTTGTCTTAACAGAGGTCCGGCCAACACAGAAAAGCATATGCCAAAATCACCAGGTCAGAAGGTCGAAAACGAATGAAGTCAAAAGTTCAATAGGTCAAATGAGGTAAAGGTTGGTCACCATATGATTCACCAGACGCACGAAACTTCCATTATGACAGTCCTCCAAAATGTTTCGTTTGCCGAGATCTATGACGATTTTAGCTGTCTTGACCTTCCACATATCTTGAGATAGCTTGTGCTAAAGTATCGTAGTATGGTATGTCATTGACTTTTTTGTTTGTCCCCTTAACAAGACGCTTAAAAAAAACCCCAATACAAAAAAAGCAGGCAAATCACAGGTCCGAGTCAAATGAGGTTCAGAAGTCAAAAGAGTCAATGAGGTCAAGTCGGTCACCAGATTTTTCTTTCAACCATGACGAACAAAACTTTCCTTACACATTACTACTCTAAAATGTTTCGTTGCCAAGATATATAAGAATGCCATTTATGACCTTAAATGGCCTTGAACTGACACCAAATACAATAGGTGTCATCCTCGCCATGGTACACCTACCTATCAAATATGAATTTCATACCTGCTTGCGATCAATTAGATATCGTGCGGAAACACTTTTCAAAGTTTGACCCTCTCATTACCTTGAACGACCATCGATTGGTACCAAAGTAGGGTCATATCCCTTCCATGGTGACACTTATCTACCTGATATGAACATACTACATGCTTGCGTTTGTTAGTATTCGCGTGAAACGAAGTTCACACACAGTCACACACACACACACATACACACACCCACACACAACAAACCACCAAACACACACACACACACCACAACATACACACACTGCACAACGCTGACTGCAATAGATTCCTTTTGGCTTTCGCCAAGGAATCAAAAGGAACCCTGGAACATTTACGAGAAACAAATAGGAACTCAGTGCCACTCTCACTCATCCTCGCGATGAAATAGTAAACATATGAGGGATAGTCGATTTGGAAGGGGTCACGTGATTAATGCCGAGTACATTGAAGAGTTTCGACTTTAAGGTGAGGTGACCTTCAATCATAGGACCCGAGTCCATAAGGATTTGTGATACGTTATGACTTTTTGTCGCTATTCAAGTGAGCAGAAGTTCCATTTGTGTTCTCTAGCACACACTTTGAATTCTGTTAGCCTCTCTTCCCCTCGCGAAAATGCAATTGAATTTTGTGTTTATGAACAAAAGAATTTGAGACTGGAACCAAGCATCGAAATTTGGAGGGCGTGGCCTTATGTCAAACAGTTACAGGGTCGTTGTGCAGACACGCAAAAACTCGCTGTACATTTCAAACACGTACGCGCGCGTACTATGTACAAACATTTCCTAACATTAAAATAGATTTAAAAAATGTCCCGGGTAATATATTAGACCCGGAGCCGAACTGCATATAAAATCTAAGAAAGCTAATAAAAAAATCATGTTCGGCTGGGATCTCGAACCCGGGACGGCGAACGCAGTGCTCGATGGTGTACCACTACACTACTGGAAATGACCACGTAAGTGAAAGTCATTGTTGTTTTAATTAGGCCTTCTGTTTGGCTTACGAACCGAATCGCTTAACAAGTCATTTATTTGGCAAGTTGGTAACGCTATTGAAGCAACGTCGTACTAGCCTGTTTGAACAGGCGTTTGACTCTTTCGCCTTGTATCAGCCTCATCTACTCATATGTGCAGGGTGACCCTTTAACCAATTGGTAATTTGCCTAAACAAACGCCTCTGCGACTACGTTCCGCTCCCTGTCGAACCGAATTATGGGCGGTACGTGTGTTCGGCGCGACGGTCACGTGGATCTCGCAATCGTACAGTTCTCTCTTTCACTACTTACGGAAACGGCCATGTCTGTGGAAATTACTCTTGGCCTGATTGGGATTGTTTAGACAAACTCCAACCCAGGTTTTGGCTAACGTTAGATTGGATATTCTTTTTTTGGCCCTTTGAAGGATCCATATTTGACTGAACGTCGGCGGGCGATACCAAACACGCCGCAATACGCCTGCGCATACCGGAACATGGCTTCGGTCAATTTTAGTCTTCACATGCCTCATTCTTCGATAAATTCACATTTTCGGTGTTGTAAATTTTGATCGAAAACTATTGCAAACGCACAGACTAAAGCATAAATTGTACAAGACTACAAATTCACAGACCGAGTAATTAGCAAGCGTATTTCATCGCTCGAAAAATCAAATCAAGTGCAGACGTGTTGCAGTCAAAACAGGTAAATGGCCTCCGACCGGCTTATCAGATTTACTCCTGGGCAAAAAGAACTTGAATGTTATGGTAAGGTAGGCTTTGCTCACAATGTTGTCAGGTGTAGCAAGAAAGGGACCAGAAATATTTTTAGATCAAATGAATTTTACATCTTAAGTGAAATGGCAATATTCATCAGTCAAGGATGGGTGATCTGGGTTGTGGATTATTAAGAAAATACATTTACACATTACCGATGGAAGCGCCAAAGCGACTGCGTCAAGACTACAAGAATGTCCAATCGCAACTTAAACGACTACACTACAAGCGATTTCATCGCTCGTAAAAAAGGGGTTACAATCAGCATATAACAGCATAAATCTGGAAAAGAGGAAACAGACCCAGAAAGACTGAGTTTATTGAAATATTGCAAATAGTACATCACCAATCGACTGCAACCCCTATTCATATAACTTTCAGTTGTAATTTTAGGTTTGTAATTCTACTTTCATCACCAAAGTATGTTCATATCACATTCGAAATGTCGATGCTAATTATCATTTTCCTCTATTGCTTTGATCACCGAGCGTTTTTAATTGAAATCATATAAGAAAAGTAATTCCCCTTATAATCATCTTCTCACATTGCTTCAATGTAACGTATGCTGATCATACTACTACACTTAGCAGAAGTGTGGGAAGAATGGAAATATCGCCTAATTTTTTTTTACAACTCCTCTTTTGCGCACTCGTCAATAGTTTGGATCTGTTGCCGAATTTGTTGTTGACTTCTGGGGACGTTGGTCTTCACAGGTCATGAAGGTAATTACTTGCCACAGAAAAACAATCGACAGTCACAGAGACCTAAAGTAACTTGACTATTTTCGTATTGAGCTAACAAATGGAATTAACCTTGGAAATTGATTCATACTCGATTGTTATGTACTACTGGTGAAGCTGTGTCCACTTTGTCCTATACCATTCTATCTGTCCAATTTGTCAATTTTCGTCGATGTTACAGGTTTCCTTATTGCTTACTCAAACTTATAACGTGACAGATCCAGCCTAATATTGTTTTTCTCTTACTTGACTGTCTGTATCTTATAGTTGGTAGTGTGATAGAATTAACAGCTCGCAAATTGGGTCTGTTTTCGAGTAATTGACTCGTAATGACAATATTCTGTGGTATTTGGCATCACCACTGCATTCAGCAGAGAAATCATGATCTATTCTCAGTCATCGAGTTGTGTCATCTCGCTGCATGTAGCTACCTGTACCGCAACCTTCTCCCCTCCCTTCCCGTTCGAACTACGCGTCTAGCTATTACCTAATCTACCTTCCCTGTTTTTAACTGGTCGTCACCTTGACTGTACTGCATACAATAAACGATAGAGATATCTACATTAGTCAATCTTTCCTACTGCTTGTGTCGTCTGGTTTATGTCATCTATAAACCAAATGTGTATAACTTCCTGCTATAACTCTGTACTACAGAAGCTTCTCTCCTTCATCTGTTCCATGGTTGTACACACCTGTATCCCCATCTATCCTTCTGTTTGTCATAACTGACCACCATCCCTGACTTTACTGTGTGAGGATACGCCTTCCTGGTCGCCACCACAGCATTTCATGTGGTGGTTACCTGTCAGTTACCCACACTCACGGGTACCCGCTCCCACTATCAGTCTGGTGAACTCATAGGCAACTTCAGCCTCCTCTCCGTGCCTTGTCACTGCATTTATTTATCACCATCACAATCAAAACAATGGATGGTTGTAATGCACACTATATCGCTACCCAGTTGATATCTGAGCCGCTTGATGTAAGGTGATAGTTCAACTGTCTCAACAACTAATACCTCCTCCCTTGGCTACCGACATAGATGTATTCCGTTCAGGAGCACACATGTGGCCCGCCCAGGCCCGTGTATGTTCATATCTTGAGTTCTTCTTCACATACTTACCATTGTTGTTATTAGAGAGTCCATTTGATTAGATGCCACACGTAGCAGTGGATGCTCTGAACAGTGGTTGACGTGCGGTATGGTCCATATCTTGAGCCTGCTAACCCTCTCTATCTGATCCTGCCGTACTATCCGCCCTCCCTTTAATTTACTGTTATATTTGATTTATCATACTACTTACTCTCCATAACAACTTATGACCATTACTGGTGGCTGGCGATAACCCTATTTTCCACCCATCCCTTTATATTTACAACACCCTCATGGCTTTCTGTAATCCCCACCTTCTCTGGAACCATGAGGAATCTCTAACACTTGTCTCTGCCAGAGATTCTAAATCACCACATTCTTTCTTGCATCTTCGATCACTGTTTTCCTGCTGCTGTTATAGCTGGGAGACACTGCGCCTCTGTCCACTCATCGTGGGATGCCTGGTACGGTTTTTCGCTGTCGTGTAAAGGCATCATACCTGTTTTATCGTGTGTGTTGAGTGTTTCATTCCCGTACCGATATCCCTATTCTCGTTTTAGGCTTGGCTTGCTTTTTACCTTCTCTTCAAGTCTGCAGCTTCTGCGTCAGTGTTTCCACTTTCCAAACTATATCATCTATAATTTCTAGCCTGTGTATCCACTTTCCTCCACCCTTCCCTAGAACCTGCTCTTTCTCTTCCAGCTTCCGTTGTATTTTCGCTTTCATTTCTTCATTATTTCTCCCTCCTTTTTACGTTTCAATCACTTCCTGCTCTTTTCCGCAGGATTATTTCCTTCCGTTGTTCCTCTAAGCACTCCGTTGTCCATCTCAGCTTTCTTCAGAATCTTCTCTGTGCTTCCTTTTACTTTGACCTTGCTTTCCCCCAGTTGTTTTTTCTTGACGTTGCTGCCAGTGCTTCGGCGGACTTTGTCAACCTCTTCGCGGGAGTCCATAAGCTCCTCTTTGCACTTTTCTAGCTCTGACATTGCTTCCCTAGTTTTTCCTCCTCGGACCTAGCTAAATTCTTGACCTCATGGTTGTCAAGAAAAAAAAAAAATTGGGACCCCCCTTATTGTCTCCAAGAGCAGCATGCGACCATGTAGGGAGATTCCCCAATTCCAGACATTTGGCCAAGTGTTTGACATGACAGCACACCTTGGATCTGCAGTGAGGAGATCGCTTTGCCAGTGGAGGCTCTCTGACATCAATGCTCTGGGTCTAGGAGAATGAGGTCATGTTCCTCCAACTGCGGGCGATATGGACGGTACACTGCTTGACAGAGGACATTCCGTCACTTGAAGCAGTAGCCGGTGAACCGTCTTGATCTCTTCACATCCGTGACACCGCTTGACATTGTCTTCCTTGTATGTTTCCGGGATTGAGAACTCGAGGATCGTCCCTTGACCAGAAGTCATACTAACACCATCCACACTTCCGGTGGCACGTCACATTCTTCATTAAGAGAGGACATTTGACTTTATCTTTCTTCTCTGCTATCACCTTCTGTACCCTTTCTACAGTAAGGTGCAAACACGCAGTAACCTTTGGGTCTTTCAGAGTCTCTAAACAGTGCGGGCATGAGAAAAAATTATCTCAATGTCCCCCACGTTGGGTTTAAGTGGATGCCATTCTCCTAAGCCTAGGTTTGAGAAAAAAAATAATATATACAAATGCTGGTTAAATATTAATTTGTTGGTGTTATTTTGTGTTATATCATAACTAATATCTGCCAGGTTGCTGAACACTAAACTACCATTATTTATCCTAATCAATGCCATATTGCATTGACGGATTTGGAAAAGATTGAGGAGAGTTTTTTTGGCTCTTAGGACGTGTCTGTGCACATGTAAGAATAGATAACCAACAGAGAGCCCAGCGTGTTTGCTCCTCAGCATACGCAGTGTGCTAATGTTCTGCAATCTCGTGATTCTTTTATGGAGTGTGTGGAATAACATGCCATCAAATGCGAGGAGGATGGCACTAATTATGAAAATGTGGTAATGTTTCATTGTATGTTCCAATGACAGCATGTTACAATTTTCATGGAAGTGGCCCCGTTGTCGTCTCCACATTAAGTTTCTGGAAGATTTGGCCATCATTTGGCTGTGATACACTTTTGTGTCTGTGTGGTGTCACGCCTATGGGTTTAGCAGGATATCTCAATACATATGAGAGCAATTATTTATCCAGTACCAGAACTCACTTAATTTGCCTAATACAGGGGAATCTATATTCGGCCTGATAGTGGTCCCCCCGTCCAACCCCCCCCCCCCCACACACTCACAAGCTCCTTTGGGCATGGTTTGGCATCTGTTTTGCCTTGGAAAATATGATTTTCCTCTTCAGCTAAATCTATGATGATTTTTTCCTGGTATGTCAACTTTTAGTGGGGCTGTGTGCAGCTAATCCAGTTCATCCTCCACCCTCCTTGAGTTTCATGATCTATGATGTGTTTGTCCGCGGGTACCAAACCTTCTGTGATTTCATGAATATCTTAAAGGGAACTCTTGGCAAGAGATGTTCTCTTACTCTTCTGCATCTTTTCAAACATTAGATAGATAGATAGTAGATAGATGATTTACAATAGACAATAAGACAGTAGAAACAATCAAAAACGCAAAACTGGGTAAGGCTATAAAAGGTATTGCAAAATAACCGCTATCAACGACTCTCAAAATCTGATTATATAAGTGATGCCGTGCTACGGAAAGATTAGCGATGGGCGGTTCTATTGAGAGAACACTCTAAGCCTCCCGCTAGCTCAAGGAGGTTCTGCTCATCTGTGTGGCATCCACTTGACCCAACTTTTCATGTACACCCTCAATATATGGATTGGCATTGGCATTGACAATCACTAACTTTTGTCCTTATTGTTTCAGTCCTGGAGTTACCCAATCTTCTTATTAGTTTCGAATGGGTGCAAGATGCCTCAAAACCTATGGCGAGGCCGCCCGTTGAGAAAGAGTTGAAAGAGCTATGGAAGTAGTGAGAGACAGCTTTTTGATTCTAGACTTAAAAGGCGAATATTGTAGGAAGAGGCACAGCAGGCAATGGCAGAGGCGGAAGGCCAGTGGCGGATACAGGGGGGCAACTGGGACAGTTTTCCCCCTTTCACGATTTTGGGTGTGGATTTTCGCCCACCCCCTCCGGCAATGCGCCCCTGCCCCTTCCGAATTGGAATCATAAGTGTGCGTACTATGTTGTAATCATAATCTCATTTATCAAAGCCTGTTTCCGACAACCTAGAGCACTATGTGCAGGCCTATTGTAGAGGCCCAATGACATTTGTATACGATACGTATATTTATAAGGAAAACTATTCCAACACGAAACAGCGATTCCTCGAGTCACTTAAAATGCTCCAGGTTTCCAACTTATGCCATGGTTTTCATTCTAATCTGGCCGGTTTTTTTTAATACAGTTTACCTCATAGGGGCCTACTAGAACCACCTGATCGTGCAAACGGTCAAAATTCGTTAATCATAGGTGAATGTGTTGTTCCATCCGAAGTAGTCCCGGTTCTGCCTTGGTTTGGGATACCTATATTCATTTTTAATCAACCAGCTCCCATAGAATCTGGCGCAGGCGCTTAATTATCTACGGGGGGTGGCTAGGGGATCCCCATTTTTCATAATCCCCCCGCCACCTTTCCAAAAGATATAAATAGAAAAATAATAGTATTGTATATAATAAATTAGACGATTATCAATGCCCTTTTGCAGCTTGGCATGGAAGGAGGAAAGCTTTCCGGTGATCGAGAGGTTATGTTTTTCAAAAACTTCTTGTACGCTACGCGCAACCGATGGTGGCGCTCGCTTTAGATAGTCACAGAATAATTGGCCCAACAAAATCAGAAATACGCGCCTCATCTGGCGCCCACCTGATCGACTGCCCACCCCCCTCTCTTCAGTGTTCGGCTAGATTCGCCCTTGGGCAAAGCATTCCAAAAGGCGAGAGGTTCTGATAACGAATGAGGAAGAATGGAGGAAAATAGAGCGGCTTGCAGGGGAGGCGAACCGTTATTGGGTCATGCTGCTTGGCAGCCGAGTTACCCGAGATTGGATGCAGGGTGGGGGCATCATACATAGAGTTCAGCTCGGTGGAGCAGTGCCCAAAGAGGTAGCGATAGAAAAGGGGGATGAGAGCTGCGACACGTCTACGGTGTGCAAGACTTTCAAGGCGGAGAAGTCAAAGAATCATTTCTCAATAAGTCTAGATAGGACTATGGACTGTCTCTTATCGAGAATTTCATGACTTCGGAGGGTCGGGGCTCCTCCCCAAACAAACTTGGGAACAGTACAGCTGGGGGCTAATCTGTGCTTCGTAGAGCCGCAAAGATGAACAGGCTCAAAGTACTTCGAGGCGGAAAAGGAAATCAAGTTTCTGGGAGACCCGCTTGGCACTATATGCGATATGGGATTTCCAGCTAAGACTCTGGAGTTCAGACAGCATGCCAGGAAAGAACTATAGAATCTGAGAATCCCAAGTCGGAACCCCCCCTTTGTTTTCCCCCCAATGAAATGCTTTGGGAAACAGTTTTGTCACGCTTTCTAGAGATGGATGAGCTGTTACAGTTTATGAATTGAACTTGACCAGATTATTACACCCCATGCGTTACGATAGAGAGGTTTTGGTTAAAGAAGGTCAGCAGTTTGCCTACGTTTTGTGAGGCAATCAGAAGGGTGTTGAACTAGTT
>JAODTK010005787.1:0-145086 GCA_026419785.1 Sclerodactyla briareus | reverse complement strand
CCATACTGAAGGATGAAAAGAAAATATCCGCCAGGAGGCCCTCGACATAGGCTAGATATTGAGAGAACTGATTAGATTTACCGCATGGAATATGGCTAAGTGAATAGATCAAATAAATATTCATGTACTTTATGCTAATATTTAGGTTTGTCTCCACAAAACCTGGTGATGTGGTCGACCATTGGGTTCCTAAGGGATGTAAAAGTGAGTTAGGCTTTATTTGCATAATTCAGGCAAATTTGAATGAGTTTGGTTTCCATTACACACTGGAAGGGAAGGGAATATGTTATTGATGTGAAGGCAAGTGCATCACGAAAATCATTTTTCAGCAGTTTTTTGTATGAACTTTGTAACATTTCGCGTACTGAAAATTTTGAACAGGTACCCGCAAAATCCCTATAAATTGGCAATACATTTCCATGTTCCGCAATCCTAAATTTCATAGGAACTTTCTTCTTGGAGGAACTGATCGATGTTCAGGCCCTATTCCACAATTCGGGCCGCCGTCGTTGACGCGATCATACAAACCACATTACATATTCGTTTACAGACCCCCCCTCCAGGTTGCAGGAACGCATGTGGAGGTAAGCACAGCGCTAACATGAAAAATTTTTGAATTTAGAGAAACGTTCTTGGAGGAACTTATCAATGTTTTTCCTTACCTATAGCGTTAGCAACATCCCTAAAATCGCAATAAATTTCCTAATTTTGAATTTGGAGAAACAGGCCGGTTCTTGAGGACTTGATCGATGTTTATTCACTTACTGTAGATTCGGCATTTATGGGCAGTAAGCAAAATCACCAAAATTGACAATGAATTTTCCGAAAACTGATTCGAGAGTTTATATTCATTCCTTTTCAACTCTCCATACATTCTTACCATAATCCTTTTTAGAGGTCTTCGGCTGCCCTTGGGGCCCCTTCCAATTGTTTAGAGGTTGCCCGCATTACTGTCATTGGAATGTTGCTTTCTGCGACGTTTAGATTGAAAAAAAAAGTCGAGGCCATCAGCGGAAAAGGTGGTCATTTCCAATGCTCTACCGAATTGTTTTGCCCCGCCTTCGCGCCAATACGTCCAATCGCGTAAACCTCCATACTCAAGTGGAACCATCCCCACCCTGTTATTTTTGTGTCATCATCAAGGAGCACATCAGGCTGGCAAAGCCAGTGTGATTAGTAATAATAATGATCAGAAGTAGACTAACCTCTAGGGGGGGGGCCTTGGTTATTGCAGTGTTGGGGAAAATGGCAGTTTGTCAGATTCAGCCTTGGTAGGGGGAGCGGAACCAAATTCTCCTGTGCTTTCCCTTTCCCCGCACTTGTAGATGATGACTAGGTGTGGATAAAAACATATTGGCAGAATCTGACGAGAGTTATTGTGCATGTGCCTCCTGTATTATTCAAGTAACGGAAAAGATAATACAGCGCGCTCAGCGCAGATTTTTGGTATGTTGAGGCAATCTTATTAGAAATATGTATAGGCCTTGGTGTATGGCCGTACTGTACCCCTAATCGTAGGGTATTTCTCACCAGTCCGCAAAATATTGGGGGAGAGAACATATTCGATATAGGTCCCCTACCCAAATATTGGGGAGGACCCGCCCCACCCCCCCCCACCCGTGATCTCCGCGGCCGCCCAGGGGCCAAGGTCCGATATGTCCTATTTAGTTGGGAAAGATAGGTATTGGTTCCACAGAGGCATAAAAAGGAAGGTCAAATTAAGCAACCCAAACCTGAAACCGGACTGCAAAATAAGCACATATACCATGCGTATATCGATATGTCGTATACAACAAGCGATAAATTCTATGGGATATCTTTCTAACAACTACTTACTCAACGGTAGATACGCCTTCGATTCCGTTCTCTTTCCATTTATCGTTATTAAGTTTATTTCTCCTGTGGAGTGGTGTGTTCTGTGGTCGGATTTCTGATTTTGCGCTGTTTGGATTTTTTTTTTTTTTTTTTTGGGGGGGTGGGTAAGTTACTTTTTTTTTTGTCTGGGGGTTATTTTGTATAAGACCAGCTTGTTCCCTCACAGTCACTAGCTAGGCCTAGCTTTTCTGCATTCATCCATTCCAGTGATATTTAGCTTTCCAGCGTTTTTTTTCTTGTGTGTATTTCTGTTGCTATGGTGAGCCTTGAGATTTGGCTATTGTCTTTGTATGAGCCTATTGTCTGTTTCGTCCTCACTCGTCTTCTTATATCCTGCTAACCTGGGCCCACGGAGCAGGTAGCCTCGGCATTTTCTGGTAGCATTGCCATCACTATTGAATTTTCGTTAGCGAGTTAGTGTGCTTGCTGCTGTAGTGCATTTTGCTGATGTGCTTTCGTGTTTATAGTGTAAAGGCATATCTAGTTATAGTGTAGGCCTTATCTTAGTTTTCTTTTATCGATTTGACCATTATTGTATTCTTGTTTGAAAGTTCGACCGAGGTCGAAATAAAGTTAGCTAAATTGATACTTTGTGAGCACCCCTCTCTCTCTCTCTCTCTCTCTCTCTGCTGTGTATCGTGTTCGTTTGCACACCTGGAGGGCAAGTGGGTGTTTTGCGTGAGCTGCGTATGTAGGGCGATTATTTCCGTTCAGGCTATATCAAAGGGTCAGATTTCAGAGACTACCAAGGGACAATTTTGTGTAACGTGCAGGAATTGTGTCAGTTTAGCGGAATTGGAGGTGGTACTGGGAAAGTGTGGGAAAGGAGCATAGGCGTCGATTCCTGGAGGGAGGGACATCATATCCAGATGTCGCCCCACTTTTTCATTCTCGATGAAGACGAAATTACCTGTCCGTAATCTACACACGTAGTCGTTAAGTGTCTGTGTGTGATGAAAACTATTTTAGGAAGCCCTCACAAAGACCACAGTGGCCTTTATTCCGAACCTGATGTTCAAAAATTTACGTGCGCAGACGACTGGACTGTTGTTTCTATAGTGTCGTGTAGCAATGCATTTGAAGGCTATTCTGGCAATATGAAGCTTTTTATGCCAATTTTCCATTCGAAACATAAGTGAGACTATTCGATTTTCCAAAGAAAGAATGCCATGTCCATAGGAAGCTAGTTGAACAATATATTCAAATAATTTATTTTAGACATATTTCTTAACATCGATGAAAAGGAGAGGGTTCGAAGAGACGACGGGAAGGGTCTCTATATTTCCTGCCCTGATAAGGCCCTATTTTGTTTTTCTTCTATGTGTCTTCTTTCAGTTGCAAGTGTAATTTTTCACCCTGGCAAAGTCACATTTTTGTTAGTTTGGAGGAGTAGACAGCCCTTACTGACCCCTCAATTGAGTTCACTCCGCTATGTCGAGACAGCTAAAGTGAAGCGTGTGACGTGGCACGGTGCATTGTGGATCATTTATCTGGACTGTATTTCTAATTTTGAAATTCGAAGATCTCGGCTATTATTAATATAGGCATAACACATAGGTAGACATGTTGTTGAGGGAGTCCAAGGCAGCCACGAGAATACTCTTGTACGTTGAGAGTAATAAGGGCGTTTTTTCGAGTGCACTCTTGTATTATAAATTATATTACTATAATTCTACACCTATTTTCTACCCTAGACTGGCATTTCTGGCCAGCTGAAGGCTCGATATACATGCACTCCAATTTCGTAGCAGTCCGGGGCCCATGGTGCAAACGAGACAGCAAAAGATTGTGAGTCGCATGCCATGGAGTTTTGGTTCACAATTTACTAATTGTAAATCACCTGCTATGACTTTTGGCTCAGACTAACCAAATCGCGTATCGTATATTTTCTAATATGAGAAATTCGGCACCAAACTGACATAAATCGAGGAAAATTTGACATAATAAGTGAAAGGAATGCCCAACAAATGTCTCCTGACTGGCCTGAATTTTCAAATCAAAGACGCCCTGAAAACATGCCAAATTTTCGAGCGTTTGCGCGCGGGGCTGCATTTCTGTCGTTCTACTTTACGATTTGGGCAAACCCTTTTGTCTGACCCAATTAGAGGGATCCCGTTACGCCTATGCCAACAGTCATCACAACCTTTTCCTCCTTCGATTCATTATTCTACAGTCGCTACGATGCATGAGGACTATCAATTGTTCACTGATGTGTGGCCAATATTTCCGTGAGTGCTTCCTTACACGGTCCATTTGTTACAGCTTTTCGTAAGAGGCAAGGTGCACCTCTGGCTGAAAGTGAGGGTCCCAGGTGGTCAAGAGTGGAAAACGGAAACATATTTATGGCCTACGTAGGACTTCCAAAAAGACTGCGCCCATGGAACTAGTCCTCGTGTATACGCCAGCTATCTCTATTGCAAACTTTACACAACTCTGGCATGTGAGGGTTTTGCAACCCCAAGTTATGTGCAAAATGTAAATTCTGCCCATATATAAGATGTAAGTTACATGGATGCGTACAGACAACTTTGGGGCAAACATCATTCATAATATCTTAGACTTGGTCGGAGTTGCAGGAAAAAATCTGAAGATTAGAAACCACGGACGAAAATACCCAAATTCGAGAATAATGGAAAACTTGGGAAAAGTTGAAAATGAACGTAAGGTCTGAATTTCGTGGCGATTTTCGTGATTCAATATTCCAAAACACAAGGAAATTCTCGCTCACAATACTTATTTTAGTTGGTATTTTGCATATAAACTGCAATGAAATTCCACTAAACCTTTTTGATAAAATTATTTTGTGAGCGTCTAAAGAAGTCACACTGGATCAATTTTTGTCCAACCAAACAATAGTCGCGTTGAAAATTGTCTCGAGTCCACTGATTCCATGTGCGGACCCCAGGTGAAGATTGGACCCACTAGGGCCAAAGTCGACGGATTACCCATTTTCTTATACGAGTCCCCGAATTTGAAACGAATAGCCGAAAGTGCATAAATGTAGGTTTCGTCGCGGCATGGCCGTCCTCTGCCAGGCTTCGAATCAATTTGTTCCTACAAATAATTTCAAGAAGCCTTGGAGGGGCAGACTGCCCCCCCCCCCCGACTCCCCGCCAGGGTCTTGAGAAGATGATAAAATCGGGCAAAAAAACCGTGGAAAACTGGGAAGGAAAAAGGCCAAAATTTTGGTTTAAAATGCCCGAAAAACATGGAAAATGTTACGCGCGCTTCGCCTCCGGTAGTTTCTGGTTAACTGACTTGCAAATTCGGGGAAAATTGTTCTACCTCAAATCGGAATGGTCAAGTATACATACGGGGGTCCCCCAGATCCACCAGGGATGTTCGGATAGGCCCTGGATTCCACGGAAACAAAGCCAGGGTAGGAAAAGGTAATAAAAATATACCCTGTGTGATGATATTGCGGTAGATCATCTTAGTTGCACAGTTAAAAACTTTTTATTTTCTTTCACTCAAATCAAAACATGCTAGATGGGTACTATCGGCCTGGCAAGTGCCGGTTCCCGCGATCTAGAGGGTATGAAAAGACTCAAATTTGGTTTGTACGCTCCGCTTAGATGGTAAAGCACAGCAATGTGTACCCGGCCCCCACGTTTCGAAACGGATCGACGCCCCTGGGAGGTTCAAGCAGTGGTGGGTGGCAGCCAGGTGGACGGGTGGAAGAAGGAAAGGTAAAAAAGTGTAAAGATCCTGGGCCGGACGGAGTTTACCCCTCTTGGTGAACTCTTTTTGCCGAACCCAGGTGTCTGTTCCATTAGCAATTGTTTTCAATAAAACCTGGCAAGAGACTTAAGGTGTTGTTCCGGAATGATTGGAGGAGGGGAGAGCAATGTTCATCCAATTTTTCAAGAAAGGCAATTCGGTCTCTTCCTTGTAATTACAGGCCAGGAGTCTACTAGTGTGTCTGCAAACGTGGTAGAATCATCTTCGGGATCATTCATCGTGGCGTTTTTGGGTTGGACTAATCTCTTAAAATTTAGGAAGATGTTAATAGCTAGTGCAGTGACGACGCAGTTACTGTTTGATATAATTTTCCTAGACTTCGGAAAGCTACTCTCCGGTGATTGAAAACGTTCAAGCGGAGGGCCACTAGATTAATTCACTGTCTTAGAGATTTCCTACGAGGGAGAGATTGAGGCGGCTCGGTCTAACTTCGAGGAAGCTGAGACGAATTCGAAAGTAATTTGATTCAGGTTTTCAAATTTGCTTCATGGAGCGATGGCCTGTATTCCAAGGCTTCCACTATTTCTTCGAGTTTTCCAAAGGTACCCCATCGGGGGGCATTGCCCAAGCTCGTGGTAAACGATGAGTGTATATTGGAAATTCGGAAATATTCTCTCCAAGATAGCGATAGGTGGAATAGCCTTCCTGAAGAGTGTTGTTCTGTCTAGGAGTGTGTATGCGTTCGAGAACAGTCTGGATTCATTTTCAGGAATTGTGGGAGAATTCTGGAAGCATATTGGTTGTTCTTGTTTTTGGGATGTTGTTGCTCCAGGAGCTCTCATGAGATTTGTCCTTCCTGACCCTTTTTCACTAAACTAAAAATGAACTAAATGAAACTAAAACTAAACTAAGAAGCAATCAACGACAATCTGGAATTTCAGCCTTAACAGAGCAGACGCCCCCATGACAACGGGACAGTGTAAGGGGAGGATGTATCTGGCCGAACGCAATGTTTTAATATCTATATCATGTTCCCGATAACTATCAGACATTATCTTGTTTGTCCGGCCTACCATCAGATCACGTTGTAGCAACTTGTCTTGTGAATATCTGCAAAACCCGATTCATAAAGTGGCTGTATATGCTCTCGTAATCATTAGCGCCAGCATTGATACAGATAGGCCTCTTATTTAACAGATATATAATGCTAATCTCTGAATTTGGACTGATTCCCAGATGGAGGGGATTCATTCATTCCAGTGGAAACAATATGTTTCATTGCTTATACACACAGAAGAAGAGGAAGAGTAGTAAAGTCATAGCGAAGGTACCGGTAATGGAGCGGATATTGGGTGTTCAATGAACACTACATCATTGGAAACCAACGCCATAGTGTGAATCAATCTGTGTATTGGAAAATCCATACAGAGACTGCCCTCATAAATAAAAAAATCTTACCGATATTCTACTCGCCGCCGAATACAAGGGTGGCGCCAACAGAGGGGAGGGGGGGGGGGGTGCCTCTCCCGTCGGGAAGCTGCCCCAAAAGAACTCAACCATTGTCTTATTTGACGATTCCTTGCTCAAGTTTAGATCAGCGTATCCATCCTACTAAATCTTCCTACCACTTTATACAATGCGTGGTGTAATTACATTTTCCGTGACAGGTATCGCGATTACCCGGACCCTGTCTAGGTGAGGGCAATTTGCAGCATCTTGTCTTTGTCTTGTCGGTACTATGCAAAAACACCAATAGTGGTTTATCACTGCATAGGGTAGTTGGTTAGGGCATTCTACCCAAATAGAGCCTGATTAAGTGGGATCCTAAGAGTAAATAAGGCTAGTCGCAATGTGTATTTCATTTTCAAAGTTACCGTTCAACTTTCTTAGAAAAACAGACATAAAAAATGAAAAAAAGCAGGTAGGTTTTGTCATAGGGGTAGAGGGTGAGGCTCGAAAATCTTTGATCGGTCCTGGACCACTTCGTCGGGAAACTTGCCAAGTTGGGACAATCCTGGCGCCACCACTGATCGAACAACAACACCGTAGGGTTTGCGTGGGTTCTGTTGGATTTCTCCGCAGCATTGACGCCGCTGCTCACCGCGGGGCACCACGCCATATGAATGGTTCGGGCGAATCTTTCGGGAACCCTGATACTGCGGGAAAGAACGAGAAAGAAGACCCCGGACAGTAATTGCTCGTGGTGACTTGCTAGACTCGTGGCCCCGGACCGTTAATCGCTAGGTTCATAGTTTCAAAGATCCGATGCGAGGCTCTGAATTGGTGCTCCAATGATGGCGTCGCCGTGAAAGAAAATCGACTCATAGGCGGTGGTAAATGGGGGATGCTCGGGAACCGCGGGTCTTTCAGCCGCACTTATTGAACTCGAAATCGTTAGTGACATATACTGGAAACTTAACGTAAATGCTTTTCGTCCAAGTAAACGTGTCCTCGTAATCCCGCGTTTTGAGAGGCGCTGCCCGGGGGACGTAAATGAAACGAACCCCTACCATTTCGGGAAGAAGGGATTATGGCCCCAGGGTTAGTAGTGTAATATTTGCGTTGACTTGTAGTCAACGACCACTCGAGTGACTTGTCAGCCAAGGGCGGCGATTTGTTTGGCGGCGGGGGGGGGGGGGACCGGGACAAGATGAATAATACCTAAGCGGAAGCGCCACATTTGGTTGGCGCGTAGAGTAAAGAAATTTTGAATTTGACCAGACCCCTAGATGCAAGAAGGAAGAAACGGCACTCCGTGCCTTGTGGGACAAAAGTGCATTCCTAAAATTGATAACAAAATTTTTATTGGGGGAAGTTCTCCAAAAACTTTTCGCCTTAAGGGATCAACTTCAAGCTTTTGCGTGGGGCTGTGACATTCTAAAATACGATGCAGGTGAGGTTACGGTCATGAAAGGAGCAATGGAAAAGGGCATTGGCAACAACTACGTTCGCGCGGAGCGCGAGATTTTGCAGGATCCAATTTGACCAACGACATTGCACTGACCCCTCTATACCTTCACTTAGAGAGGCCTGAGTTTTTACCACAAAGATTACGGCCCCCATTTTGATCTGCTCAGCGGACCACCGGCGCATGGGAGGGGCACTTCCAATTGGGGCCAGACAGTGGCCATATGAGTATAACATATAGAAGTACAAACGGCAACTGCGCGCAAGGGCGGCGATTTGTGTTGGCGCTTGGGGGGACGGACAAGTTTAATACCATCTAAGCGGAGCGCTACCACAGGTTGGCGCGTTAGCGTCTCCCCCACAGAATCGTTGACAGACCCTATAGATTGCCAGGAAACGGCACTGCCCGTGACTTAGGGACAGTAAGCAGCATTGCTAAAATTGATAACACATTTCTTATTTTAGAAAAGATTCTCCATAAACTTATCGCCTTAGGAAAATTCAAGTTTCGCTGTTGGTGCGTGACATTCTAAAATGAGATATAAGAGATATAGAGAGGTTACGGTCATGAAAGGAGCAATGGAAAAGGGCATTGGCAACAACTACGTTCGCGCGGAGCGCGAGATTTTGCAGGATCCAATTTGACCAACGACATTGCACATATCCCTCTCCACCTATCACTTAGATAGGCCTCAGTTTTTTACTAAAAGATTACGGCCGCCATTTTATCTTCTTTGCGGACCAAAAGCGCATGGGAAAGAGATTCCAATTTAGAGCAAACAGGTGTCATGAGTATAAACAGAGTAAAAAACCGTAACGTTACAAATTTTAAACTTTGGAGATTCCATCGAAAAGACAGGCTCTTGGATATAACTATCTTCACCTGCTTTTTATCATGTCTTTGCACGAATATGTGGCTTTCCCTGGCTGAATTTCGAGGACTATTTCGTGGGGTTTCTACCCGCAACCGGGTGCCTGCCCCATAGTTAGCACACTGTGCGCGCACCCAACTTTCAAGTGGTCGCACCCATAACTTGATTGCGGAATACTCTATTTTAAATTTCAATAAACCATAGGCCTATATGTCAAAATCAAATCCAGTCGCGCCAGGTAGTAGACCTTCCCCCGTCGCCTCACCTCCTTCCTTCAGAACCAACCGATTTACACGTTTGGGCTTCCATCGAAAATCTGCAGGAAATATTGGATTTGGCCTTTTCTTCATCTTAATTTTGAATCATGTCTTTTTGACAACGCAATTTGTGGCGTTCATGGCCGCAATTTCGATGCCGCACCGTAAGCCCTCATAGTGATAGTATGTGCATCGTGCACCCCACTTTCAACAAGTGGTCGCAACCCATGGATAACACTAGCCGTCGCATCAACCCCTTCACCTCGGATTAGCGATTTCTATGATGTTTTTTGGGTTTGGATTCGTTATCTATATATCTGACCACTGGTCCCCTGCAGGAACTCGAACAAACGTCCTTAAGTCAGCCAAACACACCACTGGTAGAGATGCCAGTCTTATGCAACCGCTCGAGATTGACGGATAACCCCTTCCTTCAGTGATAGTTTAGAAACAACCCAGAGTAAACTTTCAGCATTTTTGGTAAGGAACATTAAATGTGCACAAGGCCACACATATGTCTGAACACACCGGTACATAGAGTACCCGCGCGCGTAAGCGCGCAAAAAAATCGAAAATGGATCAACGAATTTCACTCAGCTTGATTCATGTAGGTCAAGATGCATTGTTTGAACACGGTTACGGCGGAAGTGGATACATGTCAGTGAAAGAGCAGCGGGCTGCAAAATATTGGGGGGGGGGGGACAAATGCATTGCGTCCCCCCAACCAAAATATTGGGGGACGAGTAGGATGATCTCCGAGTAGCAACCCCTCTCCCTGAGTAGTGTCTAGTATGAGTGGTATCAATCACAACGAGTGGGTCAATTAATAAGGGGGTGGGGACATCCCTATCTCAGAGTAACCATCACTTAAAAGCTCTCATGGTCAACTTATAAACTAATTTGGGGGTAAAGCTGAAAAGATCTCAATCTGATCCGTAGACATCGTATGACTGTGATACTTAAAAACGACGGAAGGGAACATTGCTATAGTCTGGTACGATCATGCTTAGTGATTATCTTTGGAAATAGAGCTCCTCAGTTGGGATCCATAGAAAGCTTGTAATTTAAGAAGCTGGGTAAATGGTCAGCCAAGCACACAAGATGCCAGATTGTTTGCAAGGATCACCGCCGGTCAACCCAGTGTAGCAGGGCCTCCTGCAACATCTTGCCTAGCCTACTTTGCAGGAGAGGAGGCGCAATGCACGAATCAAGCTGTTTCATAATTACTATAACGACATGGTTGGCCCACGGGTTCCTGATTTCGTGGAGTACGACGAACTATCGCACACGATCATATCAGTGAATGGTGAACTCAACTATAGACATGTTATTGTATACCAAGTCTTCATAGGTGGGCATTTTTGGCCCAGAAACAATCCAGATTGGAATGCTTCTAGTCTCACTATGCAGGAATTAAGTAGTCCTGGGGTTTTGTTTTCTTGTGTGGTGTAAAATTCTTCATCATCATCTCAACTCTGACTCTTCAACAGCTGTTGTGTGCTGTTCCCCTATGCAGTGACAACCAAAGAGTTGTGTCAAGCGTATATTACATGAAATTCCAGGGGGGGGGGGGGGTTGTGAATCAGTTTTGAGACCGACAAGATTTGTTCGTGGACGATTCTATATCGTTTTGTACCATTGGCGGCGCCGTGCGGTCGTAGGCGGCAGGCCTACTCTGGTTTCCCGACTGGGTGCCAATCGTTCGTCAGTGATCTTTGATAGACTGATCCGGGGGGAGGGAGTAAGGAAATTCGGGAATTTTTGGACAACCTGAAAACCCTCAGACGCACTGGTGTATCCGAGTACGATACGTAGGATGGAATTATTATTAAAAATATTCATTTTTCTGCCAAACATATTTTTTCCGACTACGTAACTGTGTGTTAAGATAACGCGGTAACCTAGCTACGTGAATAACCGTGCACGGATTATTTGGTTATAGTATTAAGATTACTAGATGCTATATGCTGGGATATGAGTTATGACGCGTGATTTTTCGAAGTGCTTGAACCGTAAATTACATGATGACTGGTACATGGAGACTGCGGAGAATTGGCATGACATCATGTATTGCATAGCCCATCGAGTGATACGATATTCTAAGATGGAGTGTCGGTCTGCTAGCTCCAGCGAACAAGCGACGGCGAATTTGCATGACGTCAGGCGACAAAAATATCGTAATGTGCAGCACAAATTACTTTGAAGCGATACTTTCCTACCTTATTATGATGATTAAATTTTATTTGGAGGAAAAAAATGCGTGAAATATACCATTGGTTTCATTTTCAATTGCTGGGTGCAAGTATATGCGTTATACAAGAACATTTTAATTGACGACAATCCATCTTTAAATATTGTCCGATGGGCTGAAACCTGGCCACATGTCCTCTCATAGTTAAATACAATTCCCTGCACCAGTGTCGTCACCAGACTTGCAAACTAGGGGAACAAGGGGGGCACAGACATTTTGTTGGGAGGGGTCACGAGCGTAGACGCCACCATAGGTTGGCGCGGAGAGTACTAATAGGGAATTTTCTTCTCCGAGCGTTGTAGGCTGCATGTACCAGCTTAAAATCTGGCCATTTTGTTAAAACAAATTCTATAATCGGTGAAGAATTTGACTATTTTGGTCAGACGCCGTTCGGTCTTAGGATGCTCGACTTTTTTGGCCAGAATGTTCAATAATTTGTGCTCCAAACTACTGTTCACCAGTACGCACGAAGCGCATGTTTTTTCTGGGTTTCCCGGGCACATCGGGAAAAAAGGATCTCACAAGAAAATTGGGACATTCAGCTATCTTCAGCTCTACTGTCCCAACCATGATCTGAGTCAGTAGCCGTAAGCAGTTACTCCTGGGAAAAAAACAGCGTGAAAATTGAGCATCTGATAGCCTAAGCTACTGTAGTTCCAAAAGCGCGCGTGTCGAGGGAGGAGAAACGGACGGAGGTTAAAGGGTTTCTGTAATCAAAAAGAGGTTGACTGTAGTTTTCAAGGTCAATGAGAATTTTGTTGTATAAGTCCAGTATTTCACCTCTCAGATATGTATGAGTTAAGGGCCAAGAGATAAAAATCCCATAGAGTGATGTGGAGTTGACGGGAAAGCGACGGAACAAAATTAACCACTAGGATTCGCGCGAAGACGCGAATTTTCTCCTTTTATCGCTTCTAGGCGAATTGGAACAATTACTGCCTTTCTTGTCTTTCGTGTGATATTGTTTTGTTGTGTTTTGCTAGATCTATTTCAAACTGGTTAGTCGAATTACTGACTACAGAATAGTTTCTCGAAAATCACAAATCACAGTTGGGGGGGGAGGGGACACTGGGGGCACAAGGTTTTCGAGGGGGGAACGTACCCCCTGCCCCTACCCTGGCGACGCGACTATGTCCTTACACCCGTGAGCATGCGCAACGCACCTATTTTTCTTACTTTCCTCCCCGACGGTTCTCCGCTTCGCTCCCGACGGGCGAGGGGGGGGGGGTCCAGGCTCCCGCTGGTGGCCGCCCCTGCATTGTACGTCGATTTTTCGAATGTAGTTTATAGGTGCGGGCGAAGATATCGTAATTATGATTCATTGTGAGGTGGAACGAGTTTTTTTCCAAATAACTCTTGTTTTACTACCAGGAATTACAGAAGCACATCGCAATTAACATAACTACAATTTTTTTTACCAATCTACCGATTTAAACATGCAGTTGGAATTGCAAATTAGGGGAACACAAAGCCAATGCATCACGTATAACATAATGTGCGGAAAAGCTGCTATTTACGCCGACCTTCCATATCGGTGTGAACCCCCCGATGCAAAACACTGAGCTGGGATTCCATAGATGCTAAGGCGATACAGGCTCGAGTGAAAATCACATATTCACGAAAACGAACGTGGTTCAGAAGAGAAAACATGATAAGCGTATGCGAAAAGACAATAAAGAGGCAGAGCCCAGTATGTGTTCATTTCTTGGCTTGTTAAGGAAGATATTCCATGGAATTCAGTTGGCCGTGATACGCATCAGAACGCATTGATACATGTGCTTATTTCGCTTTTTTTCAGCGTTAGTATGCCTTAATTTATGAATTTTTGTGTTTGGGAACCAATAGCTATCTTCGCCAAACTAAATAAAAAACATATTCAAACCTAGCCCCTGCTCAGTTCAAGTAAATTGGCGATTTTTTCAAATACGCATACGCATCTATGGAATCCTAGCATGAGGAAGCAGGCTTTTACTAGGCACGCGAATGCGCGAATGGGCGAATGACCGCGATTCGCCTGCGAAGAGGAATCGCGGTTGTCGCGGGGGGTATTTACTAGAGCACGCGAATCGCGGACCGCGAAATGAAAATTCGCAGGGAAACGCAGAACTAGATGAGCGGCTATAGTTTATTAGCGCGACCACGGACACGAAACATGGCGCTCGCGAAGCACATCAATTAGGCAAGATGTCAGTATTGCCACAGGACAGACTCCTCATGAAGAAAACACAGGAGACGCAGTCACCCAATGAAAGGACAACGACTGTAGGCTATGGCCTACGACATATAGGGCCATGAGGCATCGGGAGGCCCTTCGAGAATTTCCAACGAAATAGGCGACACACTATTTCTTAAACAAAAAGAGTGAATGTACATTCCCATGAAGTGTGCGTTTCTTCGAAACGTTTGATGAATAACGTTCTGGAAACATCTCCTAACCTTCTTGTTACTCAACAAACAAACGTTGTTCGAAACAATCAGCGAAACATGTTAAAAATGTTTTAAAAACGCTTTTTGTTGTTTGTAGGGATTTAGAGTGATACGTCACTCTTTAGAGTGAATTTCCACTCTACATTCGAGGTTTGATGAGGACTACTCATTAGAGTGTAATCACTTGCTTGTGAGAGAGCATGCATGAGTTGACATGGGTTATAATAGACAGGCATAACATTTTCCTGGATGACGTTGTTCAGTAGTTTTGGTATTATGCCATGGGTGGGTCAGAGAAAGAAGGCCTAGTATAATTATAACATTCCCTGGACTGGTCGATTCCCGAGTAGATCTATCCACCCCGATTGCGGAAGATTCCCGATACCTTGTGGAAAATTCCCACCGATCGGTTATAAAACGCTGCAAAAACTCCATCATGCCGTCTAATTCTCGAACATCGGCACAGTTGTTAATATACATAGACTATAGGCCTATTGAACAGGCGAAATAAAGGAATTGCACGATGATGTGACGCCTATAACCATTTTGCAGCAAAAAATATGAAATTCTCAGTATACGGTGTCCCGTTCGACGTTCCATATCGGTCATAAAATCGGAGCTCGTCGCGCGCGACACGCGTTTCGAATTGTCACCGGACAATTAGGTTTTTGTCGCGATCCGCCGACAAAAAAAATCGCACGTTCGCACATTCGCGGATTCGCGTGCCTAATAAATAGACCATATTAAATAACACAAGAGCGAAAAATATTCTTTGTCGAGTATTCGCACATTCGCGTGCTAGTAAAAGCACTTAATGGCGACCAACTGAGGCAAGTCTGCTCACTGATCAACAATTGCATCCAAGTCAATGCCATCTGTGGATACGCTCACAAGCAGTGTCATTAGGTTCCGTAGTCGGTCTGGGACAGAAGTAAGAACGTCTCACTAGTTTAGCTAAAGAGAAAAATTCTCTCACTCACTGCCGAAGTTATTGGTACAGTTCATCATCAGGCAGAGGCGCCTCTAGTTAGAAAATGTAGGTCATGGGCTATTTAGATCAATCAATTTCACCTGGACTCGAGCGGAGACCGACTTTTTGTCGCCCAGATACCGATTCTGATTTTCACAGGGGTGTCACCCCCCCCCCCCCCCCCCCCCCCCCCCTATTAAACGTACGCCCTCCTGGGTGGGTTTGCATATATACCAGACAAGATCAAGACAAGACAAGACCACACTGCCGTAACTGGCTTTGTAAATCTAGCCGGCACGGCACTGTTGTACCTGTTACAGTAAGTCAGTTTAGGTATTTTTTAAAACAGCACATTAAGTCATAAACATAGTGCTGTTAGGACCACGTGAAGTGTTTCCGATGCTTGATACCGCTTGCACCACGGAGAGAACGTCTGCATATTAATCATTGCACGCAGGGTTTTGACCACGGAAGTCAATATTAGAACAAATCCGGCCGTGGCAAACTAAGTGTGGTTAGTTCAGATCTTATCTTCTGCATCACTTGAATTCAGAACGGCTTTTTGAGTGTGCCAAATTTTTCCTCTTCCAGAACTATCCAAGGACCATCTGTTACTATTGGGATGTTCGGAAAATCGACGTACCCATCAAGGAGTCTCGCTCCCACCGAGACGGCCGTTTTTGCTTGGCCTTTAGTGACTGTGACACTGTGGTAAGCCGGGTTTGCTGGGAAACTTGAAATCGGACTATTCAGATCATAATGGGAATTTCCCTCCTAGTGGTTGTGCCGCTCTCTTGCGCGAAAAGACGAATTCATGTCATTTTTTTATTGGGACTATCGGATAGCCTAACGTTAACCTGTTAATCGTACGTTGTGTGGTAAATACTGCTTAGCCTAACTCATAACGTGATACCAGGAGCAGGACTGTACACAGCCTGTAGAACTAGCAGTATCAGTAGCCTACACGAATTAAGTTACAGCTAGGCTAGGCTGGATAGACCAGATGTATTTATTTGATTATTTTAGGCTAGCAGAGCGTGCGAACCAAATCTTAACAATTATAGTTACCAACACCTGAACTTAGCCTATGGCAAAACTACACTTGAGCGGGTTATATTATTCCGGTTATTCTAACACTGTAATCTAGTTTTAATATTTACTGTTAGTTTGAATTGTTGGTGTGAATTTGGGAAATAATGAAACCCGCTAAAGTGGAGAATGCCGACTTTACACTTTACAGAATACAGCCCTGGTGTTGATCAATATTGCTAACACTGCTGCAGGGCTGGAAGTAAGGTTGAGGGAGGGCACGGCCATTTGGCCTTGTCCTATTTAGTAATTTTGGAGGGCACCTGGCCATTGGGTAGGGCACCAAGGCCAAACTTCCGTAGGCAGGGCACCCAGGCAAAATACGCAAAATGAATGTGAACAATAAAGCCTCAGGCAGGGTATGCACGCCCTATGACGGTCAGAATCATTTTTGGTCCACCGCACATGATTTGTGGGGGTGGGGGTCCTCCAATCCTAAACGCCCTTGCATGAACCCATCTCCCCCCCGCCTACCAAACCTGACAGAAGACCATTATGGCTTACTACCACCATTCCCTACACTTTACCTTGCTGTGGCTACTCTTTTTTTTTTTTTTTTTTTTTTTGATCTACGAGTGAGTAATTGTTACTCAAGCCAACAAGCTAGCACGAAGGGGTAATAATATTTAAAATGAAATTGAAGTCATCCCTGCATGGAAAGCAAATTTCCGAAAACACATGCCATAATGGGACTGCAGTAGAAACAGGTGAATAAGTAGGCTGACTGATCATTATGGGGACTTCAAAAAAGCGTTTGACAGTGCGCCCCATCAACATCTCTTACGCAAGCTTCAAAGTGAAGGTATCAGAATCACCCTGCTTCCAAAGTGGATTCAGTCATTTCCCACCAAACGTCAACAGCATGTTTTCCTACAGGGAGAGACGTCATCTCATCTGGGAAGGGAAGGAAGTACATCAGAGTCCTCAAGAACGTTTGGCTTCCCCCTCCTGTTCTTGGAATATACATAATGAACTGCCTAGAAATATCCTCTCGGACATTAAGCTGCTTGCAGATGATTGTTCTCTATCGTGAGATCAATCCCCATACTGATGTCTCAACCCAAAGGGACATTAAACACACGCAATAAATAGGGAACGGGACTGGCAAATGTCGCTTAAGGCATCTAAATGCTTCTACACGTATGATGGTGACCCATAAGGAAAATCCAATGAAAGAGTTATCATTTGGGGACGATTTCCATTTAGAAGAGGTTATCATTACCCATACTGTAAAATAAGAGTAAGCCTAATGACCCCCATTGCCAAAAATAAGGATTGCTACCGTTATAATCTGTACCCGAGGGAAAATACCTGATTGGACAAGGCTTAACCCTGTGAAGCGTCAGGAGGACGCTGATGTTAAATCCTTCAAGTCTACTCTAAGTGACATAGACAGTGAGTTTTAGTTAGTAGTGCTCATTTTAAACTGGGACTTGCTGCTACACATGACCTGAAGTATGACAACAACTCGCAGGTGTGTGTTTCGTTGTACTGACCAGAAGATAAGCCAGCAGCCCCTCCCCGTTTTGCCACAGTAGGCCTATTAGTTAACTCCACCGAATTGTGCCGAAATATTTGCAGGAGGTGGATATAGTTCCCATTCTGGCGTCCACTTGTTTGATAATTTAGCAGAAAACAAGTGGTATTTTCGTGATTTATGATCCTGAATCGGAGATTACACAGGTTGAAAAAAAAAAGAGCTTATCCTAACACCACTGTTGCAGAGGCAAAATCGAGGCCTACCGGACAAATTTCGGCCTTGTGGCAGAAACAGAGAAATTTTTGATCGTTAATTTCAGGTTGTTTAGGATTAATTTTGAGGAGAAGTAGTTAGGATCATTACAACAGGAATCGGACCATGTTTTCTTGAAAAGAGTCTCAGTTGATTGACCCATCTTCAGAGGGCTGCCGGCAACAGGAATTGGGCAGGACGGCCAGCGGGCCGTGAGCTATAGGGCGCTTTATAGGGCATGCGGCCATCATGAAAAACACGAAGGCCATGGCCGCCGGTGCCGTCGGTTGATTCCAGCCATTGACTGTGGGAGTTGATCATTGCGGATAAAATATTGGGCCCTTAGCACTAGCGTGTGTGCAGCACACCATGAATTGAAGTAAAACAATGATTCAAGATTCATCAAACCAAGTGCATTTTTGGCAAAAATGTCAGCTAGAACCTACCCTCCCACTCGTAGGAGTAGAGTAGGAGGTTGAGTTCGTCTACCCCGTCATGCGCAGTGATCAATCTCCGCCACGTATCCACGATCTTGCGCAAGGTTGATTGCTTCCTCAACAGGTTAATTTGATGTCCCTGAATTGCGATTGATTTTTCCGAGCAAGGTAGTTACAGGTCTCCCAACTGGATTAGTAGAATGCAAAAAATTGAGGTAAATCTGTTGGACTTGTGATACACGGATCTGTGTTAATCACGGTTTTGTCTGATGCAAAAAACCCATTGCCTGGAACTGTGTGGGGCGAGATGATGAGTTGATTGAAGTGACTGCATTACATGTACGTGTAACACTTTCCCTGTGTTGTTTATTTACTGTCTGCACTCGCAATGAATCAAAGCAGAGTAGTCAGGCCTTTCGGCAGCGCATATCGACCTCATATTTACAAGAGTTTGCAAAAGTTGGGTGGGCGTATGAGGATGGGGGCTAGCGGGAATGGAAAGGTATGTTTGTGGCTACAGACAGTGTAGTTGCAGCATTGATGAAATAGATACCAATGAAATGCGCATTTTTTGGGTCACTTTCAAGAGTACTCACTGTGATTGATCTTTGTCCCCCCCCCCCCCCTTCCATGGCCCCCATCCCATCCACTCCCTTTTGGCATTTCCAAATAAGTAGACCATTAGGCGGGTTCTTACACGGCCTGGAGATAACAACGCCTGAATTTAACTTGGCAGTGAATTCCTCTTCCTCAGAAAACATTTCACCTATCTGCAAGCACATGCTCTACAGGACACTAGAAAAAATCTATCAAAATCCATCCAGAATGATCGAAATTCAGCGACTGTGGAAATTGCCCTAAATCAAGATTGTTCGAATTTCACCCGCACGCTGGCGGTCATGAAACAGAACAATCAAATCAGAGCATCGGGTCACTGCCTACGCTTTTTGTGCCGTTATCTTAAAATATCAGAAGTAATGCCTTGCATGCAGTGGCAGACCTGCCAGATGATTGGGATAGTTGCCCAATATTGATCGTACTATTAATGTATCACGACTAGATTGAAAGAGATAGCAGGGAGGACACATGCAAGAATCAGCTCAAATCATTATTCACTTGGCAGAGGAAGAAATCATCGACCAGATTTGATGTGAACCGGTGGAGATATTGAAATTGATTGTATCCAGATTACAAATTTTAGACAGATTTAAAAGAATATTTCTTTGAATTCCTCTCCACATTCAACTATTTAACAGACAGGAAATTGTGCTGCTGATTTCAAAACCGTATATAGAATGACATCATACGGCCTCCATAATGATTCAGCGCTGTTTTAAAAACCGGAGGGCTCGTTAATGCGAAAGTTAACGAAGTGGTGGCATCTTCCACTACCTTCCTCACTCTAGTGAAGAAATTGTCATGAGGCAATCTCCTAAATCGTCGGCCATTCACCCTCATTTTAAATTCATCAATATACTTGCACACCAAAATGGGAGAAAGTGAGAAATGTATAATTTACTGATAATGAGATTTCCACCCGTGGAGAAACCCAGTCCTTGGTGATGATTTACTTCAAAACTTTTTCCTCATTAAAGCAGATTTCACACGTGCGCTGTGTTTAACCAGAATCTCCATTGCTGTGTGACTCATCTCCTACACTGTAACTGTTGCAAATCGTACAACCCAGCACATATATTGTTTCAATACAACTGACTCTGTTTATATACCGTCTAACATGCATGCAAGTTACCCAATCTAAAAACCGACAAGCCATTCTTCACTCCGACTCATCATGAATGAAAGTGGTTCCATGCTAGAGAGTGGCACACATGCGATTGCGTGTCAATTGGATTTGATTCAAAGGGTGGCAGGAAGCCCATAAGGCTATCTAGGAAACCCTGGCCAGTATGAGCGAGGATGAGCAACGGCGATAACTCACCTTCTCTCTCGACTAGTGCCGGTGTTAACGAGCAGAAAAAAAGGGGTAACCAATCCCAACTGCTCCCCGGGACTGCCTTTCCCGATCCATGGAAGGAGTAAAAGGACTGTCAATGTAACTTCAGAATCCGACCACTATCTCGGAATCTGGAGGAGAGGAAGTTCAAGTTCAACCTGACTGCGTACAGACGACAGCGAGACTTGAGGCAAATATCCGTAACAACCCACACCTGTAACCCCAGAAAACCACTGAATCAAACGGATTGGATAAAGTAAGACCAAGGAACGCGACCATCGCAACTTGACTTATGGAATTGAACCGGGATATTTGGTTTAACGTGTCACTGCTACAACTTACTATTCCTTCTGCTAGGACTCTAGCATGCGAGTTTAGGCTAGGGCCAGGATCTCTCTTACCATCAAACCTTATTCATCAAACCAAGTTCAAAGATACTTTGGGATGAGTTGTGGATTGCAGAATGTGAAATGGAAACATAATACTCCTCTCTGTGATGTTGTCGGTTTTGAGGCTCTTTTGAAAACTGCCTTTACTGTCAAAGTTTCGGAGTAAGTCTCGCAATCAGAGGTTAAGCTGCAGTTAGTATAATTTGACAGGGTCAAACAGCATCATCAATTTATTTTCTTGCAAAATTTGCAGAATATAAAACTGATGACATATTTTCTTACTTGTTTGTGGTTACTACTGGTAGTGTGATGAAAGGATAAAATAGTCACAGACCTCATGCTTTTAAGAGCACTAATTTTTGTAACCCTATCTAACATCTATCTGTCTGGCCATCTATTCTCTCTGAGCATTGAGCTATACTTACAGTTAGAAAAAGTTGTGAGTACAGAACCACACAAGTACACACAAGAGCAGAACCAGTTCTTCAAAACTGTAAAAAACGTACACCCATCATCTCGATATAATGACTGGTCCCACTGGTCTCCCTCTTTCTTTACTGTCAATCCAGGCACATTCAAAATTGAAACAAGCAAAGACACTCGTTCTAACAAACATTTTTTGTTGATTTACCAAAAACTAATTTTCAGGAAACTTGGGTTATCTGCATGCAGCATGCATACTACACTACATGTAGCTTCTGCGAGTACTACGCTGCTCCCCTAAAACACTACTGTCTGTCTGTCGTTTTGTCCACAGTCTATAATTTTACTTTGCTTAATCTACGATGGACAAAAAAATGAGGTGAATGCCTGAAAGGTAATCTAGTGGTCAGTCATAGCCATTTGTAATAACTGTTCACAAAATCCTTCTACTGTTCAATTGGATGATCATGGAAGATGGTCAGTATTAGATATTATCATCAACAATATCTCTACATATAGGGGGCTCATTAACTCAAGGTCAGTAGCTGTTGATTTCACCGTTTTGTTTGCACAGTCGAGCCAGTTCTATCCCCACAAATTAGATTGGATGATCAGATTGTTATTGACCATAGTATATAGGGATGTCGATTTTGTAGGCAAAGGCAAAGGGTCAGTTTCAGCAATTTTGATTGAACGATCAAGCGCTTATACTCCTAGGAAAAAGATCAGAGTAATGGAAGTTATCATTACATTGACAATAGTTACATGAGGTGTTCATGAATTGAGGACCTTATGTTGTTAGGACTAACAACAGTCCACATCCACCAAGTTGGAAAAGTCACAAAAACCCCACGATTTGACCTTATGGAAACCGCAAAATAAGGAGCAAGCCTTGTAGTATGCCAAATTTTGAATCCTCTGAGATTTTACCAGGGCCGGCAAGTGTACAAGATTAGATCAAGCGGATGAAGCATTGAAGTTTCCAGAAACGACGCGGCAAGGTGGCGGCAGACAAACGTCAAAGCATATCGGCATTATTGGGATTGGGAACAGGCATGTGATTAAAGGGGTTGATTGTAATACTATGTAAGAATGGGATTGGGACAATTGGGGAGCATGGATGAAACTGTAGGTGCAGCATTAATAGGCATCAGGGTTTGAAATGAGAGGCCGCCAGGGCTCTAGCTCCAAGGAAATGCCCCCATCAATAACCCTGAAGTCTGCTGGACTTCTTAGGACTAGGGGTGTTATGGCAACATTTGTGAGGGCAGACGGATTATCAGGGATACGTGTGTAATGTATAAGCATACGATGACTAGGTTCTATCGCATCAGGGTTGACTTTCTTTTTTCAGGCCCTTAGTCAGTGCTTTAGACCAGAAGTAATCAAGCTTATGCTTCCCAAAAACGAACCTGTCAGCCGAAAATTCATGAACTCAGGGTCATTTTTTCCAGAAATAAACAAGTCTCTGGTCCCTCTTATCAATCCCTGCTTTTTCGCATTAAAGGGGTATTTACTGCCCTCAGTATTTTTCTGTGTGCACTTTTTCACCTGCCACGCATTTCGATTCAGTGTTTTTCGAAAGCTGCCATTTACAACTACGAGTACGATTTACAACTACGAGTAGGATGTAATGCAACTTCACTGGAGTGATATGGACCTTTTGTAATTGATGTGGTGCAATAATGCTAGGCATAATAATGTAATGAAATAGTCTTATAAGTGTACTAATAGATAGCCCCTTGCCAGTCCAAGGTTCTCTTAATTCTGCTAACTTCCAGGTTGCACAAAACAAATCCACTATGGCACTGCCCAGGTAGACAAAAAGCCAGGTGACCTCCACTCTCTCGCGACACCAGACAGGTCCAAAATAACCGCAGAAGACTGGATCTTAGGACTTTAGTCAATGTCCTTGAAATTTGGGGAAACCCAATAGATTGAAGGAACCAAGGATACCACAGAGATTCCAAAAACAAGTAATGGCATCGTCTGCAGATCCAGGTTGAAATCCCTGACCCAAATGCAACCCTGCAGTGTTATCCATGGCCCTCTATGCCAGACCTCCCTGAGGAGGTCAACAAAATTACCTGATGGGAAAGGTGGGAGATTGATTGGGCAGGGTAGGAAAGGCTAACTCTTAGGGGGTAGTAGCGCCACTTCTCCATCCCCCTTTATCTTGGTGCCCTTCTTCATGGTGCTGCATAGGGTTGGGAAAGAGCTTGTGGTCCCAGGGGTTGAAATGTGGCTGAACTACAGTATAATCTCTTTTACGGCCTCAGTGTCTCCATTCCACCTTAGCGACCCCGAACCCCAATTATGCCATATATAGAGCATCTGGCAATTTCAAAGCGTACTGGTCTGGCACGCCATCGTCCTTTCATTTTGCCAGACTTGTCGTCTGTGTCGGGACACTTTTTTTTTTTCTTTTTCTTTTTAGGTTGAAAAATTTTCTCAACTTTTCCACTTCAACTTGGCCTCAAATTGAGCTAAACCAACTTCTCAAGTTTCTTTGCTGGTATGCTCGCAGCTTTTGGAGTGTATCCTTCTATTGTTTGGGATGTTTGGTGGATTACTTGGAAGAAAGCCTATCAATACAACTAGCACTGAGTCCGCCATGCGCATGTGTGTGATCAAACCGTAAAGGAACATGACTTGCTGCCTTAAAGCTCGAGAGCAACTTTCCCAAATAGCTGCAGTCACACTCTGCAACATGTCATTTTCAACATAGACTGCACTCACTGCCTGGCACTGTCCTAGATTCCTTCTATTTCTACTCTATAGGTTTTTCACAATCACATGGGTCCACTGAAGTGTTGTGCTAGGTGGCATGGTTGCATGCCCCTACGTGGATTCAGACTATATCGTTCAACATCAGAGTTAACTTTAATTTGAATAAAAAAATCCCCCGACTGTACTCCGTGATACCAATTACTGCTGTTTAGACCCTCACTACAAAATTCTCACATATATAGAGGAGCCCACTTTTGGCGTGAATGCATGGATTTTGTAGCCGTAGGGCTGAAGCATCAAAGTGCTATTTGACATTCTGACAACAATATTACTCTCCGAGTAGAGCGTGTTCACCTGAGGAAGTAGTTGCAGTGCTTCAAATGAGGTGATTGTATATGAGGACATCGTGTCCCAATTGATGGCCCTTACAAGAGAGAACATCGTTTCCCGCCCCTCCCCTAATTTGTTTTTTTTTTTTCAATTATAAGCCTTTCTGTCTGCTTTGCTTATTCTCATGCCTTACTACTAACAGCTCGAAGGTATAGACGAGATTATCCCCATAGCTCTACTATCATTGCACCTATTTTAACTGTCACTTCTCTTTGAGATCGCATCAATTCATCCTCTTTTGCTATATTAAATTTTTTGATGGGGGAAATCTGTGAAGTGTTCTGCTGGTAGGATGTTTATTTTTTGTCATCAATGGGAGTTTTGGGAATATTATTTTGCACAATGTTCCTGCAACATCAAAAAGTCCGTGTAACCCGTCAACTTTTGACACAGTCGCATTATCATCTCACAGGGCTGGATTTAGGTTTTATGGAGGGGCAGGCAGTCCATTTTTTTTTTTCATCTTTTTTTTAAGGGCACGGTCATTGAACCGTCAGGGCAACCAAAGGCCCAACAAAGAGAATGTATTTGTTCATTGTTGCTATTTTGGGTGGGCAATGGAGGCCAATTGTCCTTGAAAGAAGTGCATTTTTGTTTAGATGGCACTCAGGCCATCGCCCAAAATCCCAACAGTCCATGGCCTGGGGGGCCTCAGTTATAATTCCAGCCCTTATCTCATTAACCGTTTGGTGAATAGGCGTATAGCCTCAGAGTGGCAAGGCTCGTGTAGTCATGGTTTCTTCAGATGTGGGACACCTACTGTAGAATTGTGGTGGGAATAGGTAGTCCACCTAATGTGTTTTTAGAGTGGCGGTTAAAGAGGCTGTAGACACAGAGGTTGCACCAAATTGCAATTTGAGTATCTTGCAATATCCCTCTGACTTAGTTCTCTGAAAGTGTTCAGAGCGGGAGGCATGGGTCCCCCATCACGAGTGCCGTGTAGAGTGTGTAATTTTCCTGTCATGTGAAATTTTGACAACAGCTTACCAAGTGACCACATCCCTTATAAGTAGAGAGTGTAGTTGCAGTTCTTTTTAATGAGGCAACACTACCAGACTCACTGCTACTTACCATGCATGGTAAGGAAGAATTCATAGCCAGATACAGTAGGTAGCCCCATTACTGGTGTATATTTAACTTGTATTCAGGATGTCTTGGGATTGGAGTCTTATAAATCAGTTATTTCATAATTCATTTATGCAACCGTTATCTTGTGCCCTTCTTCATGGTGCTGCATAGGGTTGGGAAAGATCTTTCGGTCCAGATGGCTTTGAACAGGCTGACTACACGTATAAGAAATCTATTTTACTGCCTCAGTGCGTCTCACTTACCCCTTATCGACCCCGCACCCCAATATCCATATATCGAAGCATCTGGCAATTTTACAGTGTATAACCGTTCTGGCAACGCCTCGTCCTTCTCCTTTGCCAGACTTGTTCGTCTGTTGTCGAGCATTTGGGCTTTCGAAAGAATCTCAAATTTCCCACTTCAACTTTGCTCAAATTGAGCAAAAACCAACATCTTCAAGTTTTTCTTCTTTTGCTGGATGCTCGCAGCGTTTTTAAGTGTATCTTTCCGATTGTTTGGGATGTTTGGTGGATTCTTGAAAGAAAGCAGATCATTACAACAGCACTGATTCCCCTCCCCCGCTCATGTGTGTGATCAAACCATACAGGACAGACTTTGCTGCCTGAGCCTCAAGAGCACTCCCCAAATACTGCAAGTCACACATGTGTCAACATGTTCAGTTTCAACTAGACATGCCTCCTGCTGTCACTGTCCCTAGAATTCTTCTAGTTCTACTCTATAGGTTTTTCACAATCACATGGGTCCACTGAAGTGTGTGCTAGGTGGACATTGGGTTGCTGGCCCCTACTGTGGACATCAGACATATATCGTTCAGACATCAGGAGTTAACGTCATTTGAATAAAAAAAAATCCCCCGACTGTACTTCTTCTTGATACCAATTACTGCATGTTTAAACACGAATCCAAATCTCCATATATAGAGGAGCCACTTTTGAGTGAATGCTGATGTTGTAGCCGTAGGGCTGAAGCATCAAAGTGCTATTTGAAGATTCTTACAATAATACTCCTGAGTAGAGCGTGTTCACTGAGGAAGTATTTGCGTGCTTCAAATGAGTGTTGTATATAGGACCTCAGTGTCCCAATTGATGCACTTACAATAAGAACATCGTTGCCCCCTCCTCCCCTAATTTTTTTTTTTCAATTCTAGCCTTTCTGCATTGCTTATTCTCATGCTTACTACTGAACCTCGGAGGTATAGACGATCATTATCCCCTAGCCTCTATCAATTGCGGCTATTTTAAACTGTCACCTTCCCTTTGAGATCGCAATCAATTCATCCCATCTTTTCTAATGTTATTTTTGATGGGGGAAATCTGTGAAGTGTTCTGCTGGGATGATGTTTTAGTTTTTGTCAATCAATGGGAGGTTTGGGAGATTATTTTTGCACATGTTCCTGCAACATCAAAGTCTGTGTACCCCGTACAACTTTTGACACAGTCGCATTATCATCTCACAGGGCTGATTTAGGGTTTTATGAGGGCAGGCAGGCCGGCCATTTTTTTTTCACTTTTTTCAAGGCACGGCATTGAAACGGTCAGGGCACCAAGGCCAAAAAGAGAAAATGTATTGTGGTTTTCATTGTGCTATTTGGGTGGGCACTGAGGCCAAATGGCCTTGAAAAGAAGTCAAATTTTTTTAGGGCCTAAGGCCCTAGCCCAAAATCCAACAGCCTGGCCTTGTGGCCCTCCAGTTAATTCCAGCCCTAGATCCATTAACCGTATGTGAATAGGCGTATGCTCAGAGTTGGCAGTTTAGTGTCTTTCATGGTTCTTCAAATGTGGACACCTACTGTAAAGGTGTGGTTGTATAGGTAGTCCACCTAATTGTGTTTATCGTGGCGGTAAAGAGGCGGTAGACACAGAGGTTCACCAAATTCAATTTGAGTATCTTGCATATACCCTCTGACTATTTCTAACTGAAAAGTTTCAAGGCGGAGGCATGGTCCCCATCAAGAGTGCAGTAGTGAGTTGGAATGTCACTGTCATGTGAAGATTTGACAACATGCTTACCAAGTGAGACCAACATACTTAACTAAGGTAGAGAGTGTAGTTGCAGTGCTTTTAATGATGCGACACCACCAGACTCAACTGCTACTCCCATGCCTGTTAACGAAGAATTCTAGCCAGATACAGTCGGTAGCCCCAATGTACTGTGTATTAACTTGTTTTCAGGATTCTTGGATTGAGTCTCAATAAATCCGTTAATTTACATAATTTATTTAGTAGACGGTAGTGTTCTTCATTAGCAGTTTTTTCCTGGCGGCGCTCAGAATTTGTTATCTATTTGCAAGAGGAACAGCTCCTGTTAAATTGAATTACTTAGTTGGATTCCCTAACAGGTGGCTACCTATAAATTTATTATTGAAAGTTTTACTATGTGCATCTGTATATCTGCCAACCCAATTGTTTGCCCCAAGCTGTGGTCAAGTAATCCATTATTACCTCCAATACACTATCATATTACACACTGGCACAGTTTGTTGTTGAGGTATGCTATCGCCGCTGGTAGCTTAGCTCCAACAAGGCTCAGTACAAAATCCACCAATCCACTCCAATCGTTTCATTTTCCTTTTCAGGACCAGGTTTCCGGCTGCTCATTACGATCCTCCCTGCCTGGAAATCGTTGGTTGCGGATTCATACCCAAAGATGACTGCGCCCAGTGCTGTACATGAACCATTATTTGGCTGCGCATAGGGAAGCCACCTCTGCGTAAAAACTTCCCTTGATCCTGAATAACAAATTGCAGGACTGCGATATCGGGGCATCCTTAGCTACTGTCGACGTACCGGTGGATTACTACTACTTCTGAGTCTAGTGAATATTATTCGGATTAAAACATGGAGCGTGACACCCGCACATTTCAAGCTGCCTGATGGCAAATACGCGGATGGCTCGTGGGAGCTGAACATCTTCGTGACCGACCTGGCACATCAAGAAGACCCTCAGAGTGCCCGGACCAACACATCGGTGGAGTGATGCTCCACTGGTCGAGGAACTCGGTGAGAACTAAGAAGAATTCTTTTTGGGTTGGGGGTTTTGTGGTTGGAGGGTGGTCTGAAGCGTTCTGTCTTAGGAAGGCTCCGCAGGGATATCCAGGAGTCCAGAGACCTGCAAATCAGTTAGAATGCCCGGACTGGTCAAGAACTGTAACCTTTTTCCTTGGGTGTGTGAGTCAACATCTATATGAAACCTATATCAGTAACTCTAAAACTGACTGCGGAGGTGCACACTAGCATACTCGGGTCAAGAAACTTTATCCCCTTGTTTGAGGGGGGGGGGGGAGAATTGGTAGGACCTAGACAATGAGAGGACCCTCCTGTGGCTAAAGTGGAAGGAATGTGTATATGGTTAAGAGAATAGTGTAGTGTCATGGTGGGGACTAGGTAGTTAACATTGTCTGTTTGTTAACTGTCAGTTTGAGAACTAATACTTGGGGACCGATGAAGAGAATGGACCACTTTTTCAATCTAAAATGCTGTTTAATTTTTCCAGTAAATTTGCTGATACAGAGCAGATACTTAACTTGACAGTTGTGTGGCATTCCTCAAAGACTCAACTTAGATATGGACTTTGTCCTAACCATTCTAGGTTAGGCTTGTTCCTTGTCATCCTCCCCAACTACCGGGGCTACCACCTACAGTCCTAATGTACACTGTACATGTCAACTGGTCAGCTCCAGCTCCAGCCATTGGCTATTCCTACAGTAGCCATTGGTGTTTAATAACCATCTTGAGCATGCTGGTAATTGACTGTGACAGATTGATCAACAGTCATTACATTAGGTCTATCAGAGATTGCCCTCTCCCAATAGCTGATTGACCCCATGGAATGTCCCTGTGTGAAATATACAGAAGTATGCATAGCCTGCCTAACTCTAATGGGGTGATTACCATACTTTTGATTAGCCTGATGTCTTAGAATGGAATTAGATAATGACTTTTTTCCCCCCACTGTTTCATGCCATGGTCAATTGAACACTGGGCAAGGCATGTTGTGTTGTAGACTTGTAGTCACCCATAGTTTTCGCATGGAGAAAATATCATGTGAATAGAACTGCCCAACACTTGCCCCGAGTAGAGTGGTCTCTTGTACGTAAGTAGTAAATGAAGCCTTTAGTAGGCGGCCCTGTGCATTCCCATTCCCAAGTTCACCCCATTGGAATTGCTAGTGATGTGTCATAATCATTGAATACCATAGGCCTGACAGTAAGCTAATAATCCAGTGGCAGAGTATTGTAGTCTCCCAACAGGTAAGTCACAAGTTTGTTTATTGTTCCATGGGTTATCTGCTTATTGTTCCACGGTTATCTCTAGCAGAAAAAAAAACGCCTAGAAATTTTGAAGGACTGCACTGGTGTTCAATCCTCTGGGACCAATTCATTGGATTAAGTCATCATATTCATACTTATATTTCCACTTACAGAATTGGTTTTTTTGGCAATCGACCAATTGGCAGAGAACTTTATGGTAGAAGAACTCCCCATGCCAAATTTTAAAACCTTCAATCTTTTTTAGTTGCATGTCTTCAATGAAGTCTTCACAGCATTGAATACAGTTCAATGAACTTTTACAACTATTACAATAGAAGGACATTTCTTTTCTTGCTTTGTAAAAATTGTAAACTCATTACCATAGGAAAAGCAGGTAAAGTGTCAGATTCAGAGTGTAGACCAATGTAGAATTAATTCAAGATGTATAATACTATGTGTTATGGATAATTGGATTACTCAAATGGTCAAATTGTGTTAAGTAGGTACTGTATGATTCTGTGATTTCTGTGACAAACCAACATTTTTCCCTTTCGGGCACACCCTGAAATCTCCCAACATGATAGGGCCAAGCCACCCCTGTCCTGTGCTGGTAATTACTGGTGAGAGCATATAGGCCCCCTCTAAACCTCTCTGTTTACTATTATTCATTCGAGGGTGGGAAAAAGGGTAAATAACCTATGATTCAGCATGTAATAATCCTTCTATAGTACGCAACATCGTTGTAATTGAATGGATGAAGCAGTCATGAGGTAGAGTTCGGTAAAAGGAATATGCCCTTCTATTCATTCTTACTGGTATCAGCTCTTAGGACTTCACATACCTACTAGGAATCCACTTGAACTTCGTCCCCTTAGATCCTCTCCCAGCATAATACATGTCTTTTGCCTGAAGGTTTGAATTTTATGATTAATCCAGGTTGTAGGGAGTGAATGTTGTATACTTGGTAGGTACACTATCCCCCCCCCCAGTTTTCCCAAAGGAACATGTTTGAGAGCTCCCCCCCCTCCGCTCAAATTAGGTCAGGTAAATAATATCAAAATTGGATGGCCTGGCTTCGGCCACCAATTTTGATTTTGCTTCCCGTACAGCCATTTACAACTACTTTGAGTGATTTGCGGCTTGTTTAGGAGGGTGAAAAGGGATGAGATCAATGAGATCTATTTAAATTCCCCAGGATATTAGATAGCACATGTTTGTGGCCTAGCTGTGGATTCATAGGTGATTGGTTATCAATTAGTGCCGGTTGGTACTTTCAGGGTGATATTGGAAAGCGAAGATTCAAGCATGGTGCCAGGGGGTCATTACATCAGATCATATGTGGTTCGTTTTCAACAGAATTGTGAAGGCTTGGCACTGTTTTTTATACAACCTAGCTGAATAGTATTTCATCACTATAAAGGGCAATAGTCATGTGAATATGACTGGACTTTTGGTACCTCTATTTGGTTACATTATGGGCAACCAAACTCCAGTTGGAATTCAGCCGCCGATCAAGGTCACGATAGAAAGGTCAACCACATTGTGCAATTGTTCCTGTTTCATCACAGGGGAAAAACCGGCAAGAGTCCTCATAGTATCAACTCATTATGAACTGCGTTTATTTTGAAAATCTTGTTACCAAACAAACTATATAGATGTGCTAGCCTATGAAACTACAGAATGTTGTTTCACAGTATCTCAGAGAATAATCCATTCATTTCTAAGTGAGTATCCTACCTTGTCTTTCTGTTTATCATGGCGTTCATAGATGCCGCCTTTATTGTGTAGGTCTATAGCCGCCTACTGTATGCATCATAGCAAGGACAAACTAAAACAGCCATTCACTGGTTGGCATTTGTTGAAGTTTCATTCAGGCATCTTATTCATGTCATCCTTTCCCAGCCACGGAGCTGACCCATGACCAATTGGAAAAAGAATTCTGTCGGAACGATAGTCTAGGTCAAAATTTTGGATTTTGTGCAATATGTCCCTGTGGCGGAACAAATACATTTGTTTACGACGGGGTGGCTTTTTGAAAATTCATGGACTGAGTCATATTTTTTTTTCCAAGAATAGAAATGATTGAGTACTTTAATTGTGACTGTAGTTCTCCTCCTTGTAGATGAGGTATCGAACGCTGGCATTCATTTTCATTATTATTGATCGAGTATTCCAAAGGCTGTAATGAAACTTTAGTTGCAATAGTTATGCCAGAATTCGCATACCCAAAAGTGAAACCTGAGGTACAGCTACACTTTACACGTGTATATTAATGATGGTTTCTAGCAAACTTTGGAACCAATATGTAGTTGTATTGTTCTGTAAATTACCTCAACTCCAAAAGATCTGGTTTCAGGAATGGAACGTCAAGTGTTCCATGTGTATAACAGTGCAGTGCATGGCTTGGCAACCTATTAAAATAAAATCAACCTTGAAGTCTGTTGCTCTCTGACTTTCACTGGATTGTAGTGCTGAAGTACACACTGTCCTCTGAATCTCATGAGCTATGACTCATCAATAGGGGAATGCCCTTCTACTTCGCAGACTCCCATAAAATACATGAGCAGGTCTGAAGGAACACATTTCAGTAGTTGACTCATTGATCGTAGTTAGATTAGAATGCAGGAAAACCTTCAATTAGGGTGAGCAGGACCTTGATGATCTGATCACTGGGAGGCTGCAGGCTTTGCAGTTCACATCTCAAGGCATGGCATTCTGTGCACATTGGTTTGTAAATAAATGTCGGTAGCACTAATTGTGTAATTTCTGCAATGATGGAAGCCAACCAGATGGCCTTCTTGAGACCGAATGTTGGGCTGCAGGGTATGTTACTATGAAACGGCTGTTTATAGGTATCAGCAACATTAGTGACGAATTGTGACTCATTTTCAGGTAAAGAATGTCGAATAATTGGCCATTAGTTCAATCCAAGGAATTGGTTACTCTGTGTGGATGTGCAATATTGCAGATTGCAGTTGACCTCTCAATTGAGTAGGCTCTGAGCGAGGGTAATTTCAGCTGAAATCAGGCCCTGATTAACACCCTTGAGCAGGCGGTTTGATGCCCGTGAGCATTGAAAATCTCTTATATGTTGTGAATGATGCACACCAAATTCTAATGTTTCACAAACTGGAGCGGGTCCCATTTTCACTGAAACCAGCTGGCCAAAGTCCTTCCTGTGCTTGAGGGTGGTTTAAAGAAGTTGATGCTGGGATCAAATACATCTGAGGTCTTTTGAAAGATTTCCTTCCAAACGTCTCAGGACTGGTTGTCCGAACTAGGTGATAAATGAAAACTGGACTTCTGCTGGTGGGTAAACTGCTGAGTGTATGTCACCCTCATCAAGCAATCAGTGAGAGACCCGTCAATCTCAACTGATATTGAAGGGGTCTTTATACCCCAAATACTCACCTTTCCCATCGATATGAGGGAAAATAATTAAAATTTAAGAAATTGGTGAAAATTATGTGGCTGTACGGCTGTAACCGGCTGTAACCACTTTACAACCCATTCAAAATTCTGCAGACTGACATGTTCCAACATTAGGTTGGAATTGGCCAGGTGTTGGGAGTATTGCACTACATCTCACCAACCTCTATTTGTAAACCTAGTCATGCGTTGTAATTCAAAAGTTGTGGAAAACATCCAAGCAATGCTATTTTATCCAATTCAAATCTCACAGACTTACACGTTTTTGTTTGAATTGAATACATGGAGTGTGGAGTTTTACAAGTCAGGGTTCCTTTAGCTTTTGTCCGAACCATTTCTTTTCTGGTTTTTCACCATTGAAGGGTTTTGTTATGGTCTGGTGGAGACCAGGATCTATCGAAACCAATCAGCCGCCATTTATGGTGTAAAACTCCATAGTCGCCTTCTATTCTTTTATTTGGTTATAACAAGGTTGTCTGAATACAAGTGAACAAATGTGGGCACTAGATGGCTTGTTTTTTTTCATGCGATACTTGCCAAGTATCTCAGCTAGTTGCGACCTGGTACTCAATCTTTGTCAGTAGTAATCCTTACAGGTACACAGAATGACAATGCCTCGTTGGCAGTCTTTAAAGCTCCATTCAGCCTTCTTTCATGTCCTCACTTTCCATCCACAAATGCTACTCATACTGCAGTATCTATTGTGCTGACTACAATTGAAAAAGAAAATCAGTGAACGATAGTAGTCCTCAGTTTTTGTTCCTTGACGAGTTCAGAGGAATCTATGCAGTCACGTCGTGGTGTGTGTGTGTGTGTGTGTGTGTGGTGTGTGTGTGGTGGGTGGGTGTGTGGGTGGATGTGTCTGGGTAGGTCAGCCTCCTACTTGGTATGTGTGTTCCCCATGATGAGTACATGAACCGATTGTTTTTGGGTCCAGGTCAGAGGCTCATCTGAGGTCACCAGAGGTCAAAGTCTGAAAACCTTGTAAACCCGATAAGTCCAGAATATTCGGTCTGATCAAGTGACATTGGTGTATAGCTTCTTTATGGGGGTACAGGAAACCTATGTTTTTGTTCATCAGGTCGGGAGGGTGAATTTTGGTTCGAAATAGAAAATGTGAAATTCGATATTTGGCCAATTTCGGCTTGTAAACACGGAAACTCGACCCCACCCGGATTGGTGAAGCTCATACTTAGGTATGGTTTCCCATGAGAGTCATGAACCCTATTGTGTGGGTCAGGTCAGAGGTCACTGAGGTGTCAACAGGAGGTCAAAGTCTGAAAACCGTGGATAAACACGATAAGTCCCAGAATGGTGGTCTGATCAAGTTGGACTTAGGTGTATAGCTTTCTTACGGGGAGTACAGGAACCTATTGTTTTGGTCCACGGTCGGATGAATTTGGCTCGAAATAGAAATTGGTGAAAAATTCGATATTTTGGCCAAGTTTGGCCTGGTAAATACGATAATTCGACCCCACTGGATGGATGAAGCTCATACTTGGTATGTGTGTTACCAGATGAGTTACATGAAACCCTATTGTTTTGGGGTCGGGTAAGAGGTTTCATTCTGAGGTCACCAGAGGTCGAAGTCTGAAAACCTTGTGAAAACACGATAACTCCAGAATGGTTGGTCTGATCAAATTGAAATTAGGTGTATAGCTTTCTGTATGAGGGAGTACAGGAACCCTATTGTTTTTGGTTCAGGTCAAGAGTGAATTTTGGTCGATCGAAATGGAAATTTTGTTGACAATTCGATATTTTGGCGACTTTTAGCTTGTTAACATATTGACTCGAACCCCCCTGGATGGATTGAAGCTCATATTGTTATGTGTGTTCCCCATGATGAGTACGGAACCCTATTGTTCTGAGGTCAGGTCAGAGGTCATCTGAGGTCACCCGAGGTCAAAGTCGAAAACCTTGCACCACATAAGTCCAGAACAGTTTGTCTGATCAAGTTGGAAACCAGTGTATAGCTTTCTTACGGGGAGTACAGGAACCCTATTGTGTTTGGTCCAGTCGGGATGAATTTTGGTCGAAAATAGCATTTTTGAAAATTCGATATTTGGCCAATTTTGGGCTTGTAATAAGATAACTCTCCCCCACCTGTGGATGAAGCTCATACTTGGTATGTGTGTTCCCAATGAAGAGGACATGAACCCTATTGTTTTGGGGTCGGGTCAGAGGTCATTGAGGTCACCGAGGCAAAGTCTGGAAACCCTTGTAAACACGATAAGCCGAATGGTGGTTCTTGATCCCAAATTGAAATTAGGTTGTATAGCTTCCTTATGGGAAGTACAGGAACCCTATTGTTTTTGGTTCAGGTCAAGAGGATTTTGGTCGAAATGGCAAATTGTGAAAATTGCGATATTTGGCAATTTGGGCTTGTAAACACGCTAACTCGACCCCACCTGATGGATGAAGCTCATACTGGTTATGGTGTTCCCCATGAGGTTACATGAACCCTATTGTTCGGAGGTCAGGTGTCAGAGGTCATCTGAGGTCACCAGAGGTTCAAAGTCTGAAAACCTTGTAAACATGATAGTCCAGAAGGTTGGTCTGTCAAGTTGTGAAATCTGGTGTATAGGCTTTCTTATGGGGAGATACAGGAACCACTATTGTTTTTGGTCATACAGGTCAGGGTAATTTTGTTCGAAAATAGAAAATTTGGTTGAAAATCGATATATATTTGGCCAATTTAGGATGTAAACAACGATAACTCGACCCCACTATGGAGGATGAAGATTCATACTTGGTATGTGTGTTCCCCGTGATGGTACATGAACCCAATTGTTTGGGGTTGGGCAGAGGTCATATGAGGTCACCAGAGGTCAAAGTCTGAAAACCTTGTAAACACGATAAGTTCCAGAATGGTTGGTCTGATCAAGTTGAATTAGGTGTAAAGCTTCATTATGGGGGAGTACAGGAACCATATTGTTTTTGGTTCAGGTCGGGGTGAATTTTGGTCGAAAATAGAAATTCGTGTGAAAATCAATATTTCGGCCAGTTCTGGCTTGTAAGCACGGGTAAATAAGACCCACCCAGAGGATTGAAACTCATACTTGGTATGTGTGTCCATAATGATGAGGACAACAACCCTATTGTTTCTGGGGTCGGGTCAGGTCCTCTGAGGTCACCAGAGGTCAAAGTCTGCAAACCTTGTAACACTATAAGTCCATAATGTTGTCGATCAAGTTGAATTAGGTGGTAAAGCTTTCTTATGGGGAGTACAGACCCTATGTTTTTGGTTCAGGTCAGGAGTGAATTTTGTTCGAAAATAGAAATCTGTAAATTTGATTTTTTGCCAATTTTGCTTGTAAACACGATAACTTGCCCCCATCCTGGATGTATGAAGCTCATACTTGTATGTTTGTTCCCCATGATGAGTAGTATGGACCCTATTGTTGGGGTCAGGTCAGAGAGTCATCGGAGGTCACAGAGTCAAAGTCTGAATAAACTTGTAAAAATGATAAAGTCCCAGAACGGTTGGTATGATAAGGTTGGAATTGAGATAGGGGGTGTATCTTTCTTATGGGGAGTACATAAACCCTATTGTTTTTGGTAAAGGGCGGTGTGTGAATGCGGCTCCTAATTGGTTTGTGTATTCCCATGATGAGTACATGACCCTATGTTTTGGGGTCAGGTGGAGGTCATCTAAGGTTACCAGAGTTCAAAGTCTGAAACCCTCGAAATTTAGTGTTTAGCTTCTTACCAAGGGTACAGGAACCCTATTAGTTGGTTGGTAAAGATAGGAAAGTTGTCAGAAGTTATGTTGCCTATAGTGAGCTGGTACTATCTCCCATTGGTCCATGTGTCTGGCTATGGGTTGCAGAACCATCCAAGAATAACTAAGCCTTTTGCTTTCTTCGTTCTGGTTTTAGTTTCGTTTCCATTTGCCGGCTGGTATTTCTGAAAATTTGCGGACTGAATGCACCATTTTTCTTTCTCTCAAATAGAAATGATTTGAGTCCTGTAATTTGACTACTTACGTTCTTCTTGTAAATTAGGTATCAAACGATGGCATTCATTTTCAATATCATTGATGCCTATTCTCTTGAATATTTCAAAGGCTGTATGAAAACTTTTTAATAAATGGTGGAGGTGGTTATCATCAAAAAAACAGCAAGTTCAGCAATGTGCATATTGCCCACCCCTCATTTGTCGCTGCCCTAGTCCAGAGTCCAGTCTCTAATACTGATATCCCCACTGTTAGCCGACGTGCCCGCTACCAAGTGACGTAGAGGTAGTCTAATGTCCAGTAAACTCATCATTTGCTCAATTTTATTCGAAAGGAAAACAGTGTGAAACAAGCAATGTAGTACTAACGGTAGTTTAGTCCACACAACAATGACGACATACTAGCCACTCTTATTCATGTATGTATTAATTGATAACAGTTTGTTGCACAATTTTGGCTGTCAGCTGGGTATGTAGGCAAGGTAATACATTCACATCACCACAATATGAGCGTGTCATAGCATCTTTCGAGCTTCAAGACAGTTGAAGTCCTCAACAAGTTGACAGCAAGCACAACACGGTGGGATTCACCATTTTAAATGCTAAGCCAACGTTTGCCATTGGACTACTACCAGCCCTTTTGTTCATGGACGAAGCCTCCGTCCTTTCATATAAAAGGTTCATAGTCAGAGACTCAAGGGTATTGCACACGTCACTGTTTGAAAGGGTTCACAAATGCACACAAGTGTGGAAAGGTCAAACCAGTTGTTTAAAAAAATTGCTATTCTCGCTCTCTTTTGATGGAGTATTGAGGTAACAGTATGAAATTGTTCCAGTTGCATAGGTGTTAATGGTAAGTTAAATTGTTGGAATTAAATGGAGGAATCAAGGTGTAATAACGGGTACGCTCGTCTTTCCTAAAAACTGATCTCACAACTCTTGATGTAGGCATCACATTCTCATGATCTGAAGTCTTTGACGGCAGAATTTACTGAGAAGTGAATTTCCAACTAATAGGTAGTGTGGTTGGTGCTCATTGATTGAGGTTTTAAAAAACTCTTATCAAAGATTTCTGCATTGAACATTTTTTTTTTGCACAGCAGCAAACTTATAGATGAGCTAATGTGCCATCGGTACTGTGACTCTGGTCTTAGTTTCTGTAAAATAAAACAAATCTACCACCAGAGTGATTCAAGTCTTCAAATAAGAGGTTCAATCCTGCAGTAACTTCTTCCACCATGGAGCTACAGTAGCAGAGATGCTTCCACTTCAGGCATATTGGCAAAATTCCCCACAGCTATCCCAGGACTCCTGTTTATTCTGACGAATGACCTCTTGATCTCCGAGTTTATTTTCTCTATCCCTGAAATATGTGAATGTGAATGCACAGGGTTATGAAAGTAAGACGAACTCCTGTAGCACTATGTCAAGTGTTGTGTGAAGTGCTAGAGCTCTAATATTCACAGTGGACCTGTGAATCTGCCCTGAACTTCCCTGTAGTGTAAACAGTGCCCACTTAACACATACTCAGGAAGCAATGGGGGTGGGTGCTTGGGTGTGTATACGTTTATAGAGTAGGAGTTATACTTCTGATAGCATGCTCTGAACCAGGGTTGTGCATCGTCAATTGCATGACAGACCACTCAAGGTGAGTCAATGTAGGGTCATTGTCTGATGGTGAGGTGGTGCACAGTGGTTCATTGTACCAATGTTGTTGGTCACTGAAGTGACTCTGTGGTGAGTCATTGTTATGGAGAACCTATGATCTTTTTTTTGGTCTTTTGATTGACAGTGGTCGTCACAAGTGATCAAAGGGTGGGTCATTGTACCCAGTTTGTTGATACACCTTCTGACTCACCTTGTCTGGCAAAGTGTGGGTGTGTTGTGCAATTGAAGGGTGTATTTGTGATGACTCTAAATGTTGAAGAGTTGCAGTCCACCTAAGCATTGAGGCATGTAAATTGAAAAAAATGCTCCTACCTTCTTCTGGTTATCTCTTCCAGGACAGAGGATGCAGCACTACAGTATACTAAGACAATTAAAACATGTAATGTTCATTGCCTTGTGTACAGAAATGTGTGGACTATTGCATGAACATTGATTATTCTAAACACAGAAACATGAAGGTAGTTGGAAATAGGAATACGGAAAGGATGAATTTGAACAAATCTCTTACATCAAAGCAAAAAAGAAAGGAGGAATCTACTTCACATACTAATACTTACCCTAATTGGCAACCCTGCACCACTTTCCAATTATTATGTCAGACCTGGCACTTTCTTTTTACCACATAGTCTGGGTTGGCAACCCCAATCGCTCTTCTCATTCTGCCAGCCAAACCGTCTACTTTAGGCCAGGACTTGGTTCAGAGAATTTCGCTTTTTGTCAGTGTTGTCAAAAATCGCTGGAGAAATGAGAAAGGAGATTGGGGTTGCAAATTTGAAATTGGGACCTTGAAATGAAGAGACTGTGCAGAAAAGCAAAAATCAAGGTCTTGGACAAGACTAACTACATTGTAACATTAGTCTCAAGTTAGGAACTCACAAGCCAATATTACAATATGAAACTTGTACCAACTTTCATCTTATCTAGCATTGAGATCTGCTGACACTGGTGTTTTCATCTGGAAACTAAAGTGGAAAGTAATTCCACATTTGTGTTTATATAAATAGGTCCTATTGTAGGATATTTAGGTTTGTTTCATTGCTGTTTCTGGGAAGGGAATAACTACCATCGCTATCTCTGTTGATCAATACTCGTCCTGACCCCTCTAAATTTGTTGCTGGTATTCTATTTCATCTCTGAAAGGGAAAGCATTGGGTTGAAAAAGAAAAAACTAGCATGATTTTATTATCAACACCATCATAGAATGGGTAACTTGGGAAAAAATGGGGATTAGTAAAAAATTACAAGTTCCGAAGCTGTAGCATATCATGTTACCGAGTCTTTCCATGCTTTATTGCAGGGGACCTGTTTATGAGATACATCTTTCCCCTTGCGATTTCCCCCTAAGTTAGGGTGCTTCTTTTGTCCTTTAGCTTGGCGTTAATTTCCAGGGAAGGGGGGTTGTCCAGGGTGGCATTTGCTCGCCCAAAAAATGCTTATCATGATCAACACGTCATAGAATGGGAACTTTTGCTTGTGGAATTGATCATGAATTGTCAGTGCTGATGATGATCATCATACAACCATTACAACCATGCGATATCATTTATTGCAGAGGACTTGCCTACACAATGTTCCTGAGATTACATAGTACAGTTGAGTACTACTTGTGTATGCATATGGTTAGGCATACTATTATGGGGCTAGAGAAGGGGGTTAGTGGTATAGGCTTGGCAGGTATGTCTGGGGAGGATGCATATTCAGTGCCTTGGTCATGCAGTGGACGAATCTCTAACCTTAGTAATTTCGGTTATATTGGTGTATGGTGTGTGAATTTTATTTTATATCACTCCTTATTTTGAAGGTGGCGATTCAAAGAACCACTGTCAGCTCAGTCTATCTGGGTGGTTGACGAATTATACATCGTGCAAATTCTCATGAACAAAACTTGGGCAAGGATTTAATTAAAATTTGAATCGAAAAATCAAAGCGACTTGTGTAATCTTCTCATCTCTCAATCTATCTCACACTAGTCGAAGGAAGATTAATAACTTTTGGTATAACTTCCAGTGTTTTCCATTTTTCTTGCATTTTTCTGAAGAGCGTTTGTTATTGTTATCATTTGGGGTTTTATTACACAAAACGACCATGCGTGAAATAACTGTGTTGGCTTCAGCCATGATCCAGCATTTCAATTGAATCCCAATCAGCACCTGCTTTAGTGTTGTAGTGTCACCAGTGTGTTTTGATGATCTGTGAGAGGTGATGTTTTCTGGCCATAAATTACATTATATTACCCACATTGAGCCCTTTGAGATTTCGCACCAACGTTTTGGGTTAGGATATCCTGACCACAGTTGCGTCGGACGTTTGAAGTGGGGGGACACATCGATGCAAATTACATCCAAGCTGACGCCACCATCGGTTGGCGCGAAGCGTCTAAAGAAAATTTCAGATTTCATACCCTCTAGATCACCGGTAACGGCACTTGCCACCAATCGCACCCATCTACATGTGTGATTTGAGTAAAGACAGACAAAAAAGTTTTCCATTGTGCATACTAAGATGATTTACCGAATATCACACATGGTATTTTTTTATTACTTTTCTACTCTGGCTTTGTTTGCCTGGGATCCAGGAGTCTACCAAACGGTCTCTGGTGAGATCGAAGGGAGAAGCCATAGACGTACGGGACCACTCCAATTTGGGAGCAAAAAATTTGTATCCGAATTTACAAGTCAGTCATTGGAAATTACTGGCGTGCGCGAAGCGCGCAACAAAAAAATGCATGTTTCCGGGCATTTTATCGAAAAAAATCTGCAAAAAATTCAGGCATTTTTTCACGTTGCCTTTTTCCTTCCTAATTTTCCCAACTTTTTCATCTCAGAAAAATTGGGAGGGGGGCAGTCTGCCCCCAAGGCTTCTGAATTAAATCGAGTTGAAACCAAATGATTGTGCATTGCCGGCATTCCATCGCATATTTAGCCTACAACGCCTGGAAGAAAAACGCCATTGCGCCGAAACACTTGAAACTTATGCCCTTTGGCTATTCCTTAAAATTCGAGAACTCGTTATGAAACATAGTAATCCTTCAACTTCGGCCCTAGTCGGGTCCAGATCTTCACCTGGGGTCCGCACCTGGAATTAGTGGACTTAAGACATTTTCCAACGCGATTATTGTTTGGTTAGACAAAAATTGAATCAGTTTAGAGTGATACAAAATCGGGCATGTGCCTAATTATTACGGTCCGAAAAGTGGGGGGGACAAACGATATGATATCCCCCCGACTTTTGAAAGTGGGGGGGACATGTCCCCCCGTCCCCCACCTGTGGCCGCCATGCCTGACCATCATGTAGTTCCCCTATTTGCATGGAGACTTTTTAGGCAGAGGCTACCAGTAATTCTCTGCTAATTCAGAGATTTTTCCCTAATGAAGTATGCCTAGTCATTAGCTGATTCACCAGCAAAAATTAACCAGCACTGAATTAATAGAACAGTACATTGCAATAGAGGGTATCATTGCAATTTACAACACAAATGCAGCAAGCTATACAGTTCTCTTGGCACCAAACCTTTCTACCTTTCAGTTCATAATGTACCATCACTAATACTGCTGGGTAGGGCAGGGCTATGCATATTTGCTCTAGGATATATAAATTCCTCAATATAGAGCCCTGTTGTAGGGCCTGTACAGTATAGCTCAGATCAATTTCAACAGTAACGTTACGGCCAGACGTAACTAGCAGTTGATAGATGGTAATATTATGTACCATTACTATTGTCATTTACTCAAACCTGAACTGTGTCATACTGAGTTGAGTAACAGTACCGTGCATAGTCCCAAGGTGTATCTTCACTAAAACACTGACAACAGATGCTGATATCTGTTCAACGCTTGTCTGAGTCAAAATGTGAGTCATTCATACTACGTCCAACTATTACTGGCACTAGAGAGGAGGACTATGAATCGGGACTATTCCCTGCCAGCTTTTCACCCTTGAGGGGGTTAGGGTAAGTTTGTCCAGCTGAGATAGCAGCAGGTTCTCTGAGAATGGGAGGTCAGCACTGTTTGTGAATGTTTGTGGATTTCAGTCATGTGACAAAATAGACCTTTGCTATGTGCAGGTACTCTTATTGTGTTCCTCGAGAGTCTGAGGCTGCTCCAATAATTAATTACAGGCGATGGTTTTCTGGTTCGGGCATCCGGTAGAAAGGTCTACGATTCGACTAGAACCAGTGTTTCCTCTGAAAAATTTGGCAGTGAGTCAGAATTGCCATTTTGCTCCATTTTGAAAATTGTCGTGAGTTGGATTCCCTAGTATGCACCGGATTTGCAGTACAAAACCCTCCTCCTTGCTGTGAAGGTCTGTGCTTCAAATTAGTACTCAAGGCATTGTGTCAAAATGCATCATACAGGCCTTAGAGGAAACACTGACAAGAACACAAATATGAACCCAAGGTGAAATGTGCCAGCCCCCAGATCCTGGCTGTTGGAAGCAATAACATAAGTCTGCTATCTATGGTAGTACATAACATACAGTCTGCTATTGCTATCTATGGAGTGGTTGGCACAGTTGGTAGAGCATCGGCCTTCCACCCAGGAGACTGGGGTTCGATAACCGGTCGGGTCATACCAAGACTTTGAAATGGTACTGTGGCTTTCGCTGGGATGCTCAGCACAAGGAGCAGGGCCAAACGAGGGTAGGCAATTTGCAAGTTCCATCCGCGTGTGATTACCCCAAGGGCCCACCCCCACATCAAGGAACCGCCAAAGAGGCATTGCCTTATTCCGTATACCTGGTGAGGGATTCACAGCTGGCAATCGGTGCAGTATCCAGGTCTGCATCCTTGCTGAGCCTTGAATAGGAACGATCCTCTTCTCGGCAAGTAAACCATAAAAAACGAAAAAACAGTGCCTCTCCAAGCTGGCCATAACCTTCTTCATGTTACCCCGTCGAACATAAAGTGCAAAACTATGTCAATCTGGCCAAAGTATCATTATATTTTATAGGATATTGTTCCCCCCCCCTCCTTTGGCCTCTCACACCCTCCCTCTCATGCAAGAGTTGCAAGAGCTGCCAATTAGTCCCCCTGTAAATTTGTGAGTACCACTGTTATTATGGGATGGCCTAATAAACCACGGGCCCTATACTCCAGGCATTCAATTCTGTCTGTCACTATTTTCTTCATGCTCATAAACCACAGTTGAGTTTACGCTCTGTTTTGATTGCCTTGGCTGTTGGCTCTGGACTGCTGCTAATTGGTTGGTGTTGGTATCCCTGTCAGTTTCCCCTGCAGCCAATTCCGATATGATTAATGTTACCAGGACAAAATAGGTGCTGCCCATGGATATATCAATATGTCCAACACGTCATGGTAGAGTAATACTCGTGGATGATTTGTCTCGTGTTTTTATCAAGCTGCACAGCTTTATGCATTTATATTTTTCCTTATAGCTAAGAACACACTATAGCTATTTCATCCCTTCCATATTATTTTAGTATTTTACTGTTTATTGTGAAATCATAATGCATTGCTTCCCTTGACTCACTGAAAGGTAGTGCATGCTTTTGTTTTGTTTAGTGGAGTTCAGGGGCACCTCCACAACTTTCAGAACTTGAAATTGAGAGAGTAAAAATAATCACGTTTTAGGGACTGATGGTTGTCACTTTGACTTCTCACATTTTCTAACAAATTGTACCTTGGTTCACCTCTGTAGCCTGTAAATATTGTGCACAAATTTTGTGAACTGTTATAACGCATTTCTCCAAGAATTAATTGTGTCGAAGCTTGGTAGCAGCTCTGGGCACATCATGTAAAGATTCACACACAATTATTGGACTGGTTCTGAAATAGTGGTGGCGCCAGGATTTCAGCTCCAAATATAGGGATTTTCAATATAGAAAGGGTGTGTGAATAGTTGATACTGTTGAGGCAATAAGCCCCTGTCGGGTGTGTAACTTTAGCGTACCCAATCGGCAACCGAAAAATGGGGAGGCAGGCGTTCCCGACAGGAGGGGCATGCCCCCCGCCCCTCGCTGGTGCCACCCTTGTTCTGCAAATTAGTGATCAGACAAATCAATAGAATACTGTTATTCACATTGCAAGAGAAGAGGCAGCATTCAATTTGAACTTGTCCAGTGTATGGACCAACCCGTGAGAATGCTGTGGTCCGAACTGGGGATTCCTCTGGACCCTGTATCAACTCAGCTCTTCCCATACTCTGTGCTGATTCAGTCATAGTCTGAATCTTGACATTATTGACATTATTGACATTTAGTCTTTTCAAGCATACAGATTATTTGCAGATTCAAAATTTGCATCATTTAGAAAACGAGTGTGACAAAATTGACCGAATTTGTTAGAGATTTGAACATTTTGAAAAAAAAAAATCCCCAAACAGATACATCTCCGCTCCCATGCCATGCAGAGAATTAAAGGAGATGCTTGGTTTCCTGTCTGACTGTACAGAAGCGGACTTGCAAAGCCGTCTGTATCATGCAAATTTAAGTTCTATACTTTTGGGACATTCCCATGTTGAAAATGTGGTGTATTTCCGGGAAATATGGTCCTATGGGAAGGCTTGGTCATTATGGGGAATATACAGCTGCAAGATCATGTAGCTAGTAAATTGAACACATTGCACTACCAGCACATCACCATACCAGTACATGTGATATCCGGAATTATGGAATAGTATAGCTGAAGTATTACTTCATATCACCAGTGGTGTGTCACCCACTGCTTTCAATGCTGGTCGCTACTTTGTATTCCCCATGGCAAAGGCACGCATGACCACTTGTTCAAGTTGTTCTGTGTGTACAAAAAACATGTATGGAGGTCCCACCAACAGAAGTTTGGGGGTTGTTACAACCTCCTTCACCCCCTCACCCCGTGGTTGCAGCTCCTAGCCAACTGTCATTTTGATGTAGGGCAAATTAATAGGTGGTGTTTCACCGCACACCTACTCAAGTGGTGACACACTGCATTACAGGTTTGTGGTAGGTAAAGGTTAACAGGACATGTATGCAATGCTATATGATGTCTCAAGGTTCAAAGCTTCCATTTGCCTTAGTTTCATGTCTATCCTAATAACAAGATACCCATGGCCATCTGCTGACAGCGATCTCGAGAAGACAAGACACACAATTCTGTAGAAATGAGAGAATTATGATCCAATTTGTATTTTGTGAAATAGGTCCGCATGGTAAGTCACATGTACGTCTTTTGCGAGGACTGGACTTTTTGATCACCATTGCTATTCTTCTCCAATAATGATAGCGATTTATGTAAAATCAGTACTTCTTGATGTACTTCACTCAAAAAGGAGGAGGAAAATGATGCAATTAATTTCAGAAACTCATTAATGTTCATTTTGAATAGCTCAGAGGTGCCAAGGGGGACATGATTTCTAATACATGGTTAGGAGTCCTCCATTGCTGCACATCACTGAGGTCATAAGGATTCTGCTGCAATAAGCTTGAAGTAGTGAAAGACCATGTCACTGGTATTCAGTATGAACACAGAGTTGGTGTGTCCATTCAACCACATTTCAGCTTCAGAGGGTATTACTCCTGATGGGGTACAAATCTCAGTTTATACATCCTATTCTCATGCAATCATATATAGTCCCATGCAGGCACAGTCTGTGTGGCTGTTCACCACAATGTCAATGAGGTGGTTTACTACAGGCAGAGGTATTTTAATGCTTCCTCTTTTCCCTGACTGTCCTGACCTCCATGGCTGTACTTTGATTCATGTCCTGGTCCTGGGATCTTGTTAGGCTGTGACTCTTCCCAGCAGCTGAAACAGATAAAACTGTAATCGAGAGACAATTGATGGATGGAGACTACTCTGACTAGAGAATGACAATGTTGATTTAGGTCTTCGGGCAGTGGTTGGCATAGTATAGTGGTTGGTACCTTTGGTAGAGCATCGGCTGCTTTCCACCAGGGTCCAAATCATGGTTGGGTGGTCACACCAACAACTTCGAAAATGGTACCTGGTTGCCTTCTCGCTGGGAGCTCAGCAAAAGAGCCTATCTATGGTAGTGGTCAGTATTTTTATGCCCATTAAAACACCCAGATATGCTCTTAACTTTTGGAATATGAACCAAAGTCACAGAGGGCAGGCATCATTGTCTCATATCCTTAATAGTGTATCCCAATCTGATATATCTGTTTCCGTACATGTAATAATGTCAAAGTATGACTAGCGTTGGTGATGTGTTGGTTGGTGTGTTTAAGAGTGACAACATGGAGAATGAGTACATTTCAGTCATTCCTTGGTATATAGGGGTATCTATGGTAGTGGTCAGTATTTTTATGCCCATTAAAACACCCAGATATGCTCTTAACTTTTGGAATATGAACCAAAGTCACAGAGGGCAGGCATCATTGTCTCATATCCTTAACAGTGTATCCCAATCTGATATATCTGTTTCCGTACATGTAATAATGTCAAAGTATGACTAGCGTTGGTGATGTGTTGGTTGGTGTGTTTAAGAGTGACAACATGGAGAATGAGTACATTTCAGTCATTCCTTGTATAAGGGGTATCCTTTATGTTCAAAGGATGTGTTTCAAGCTGTCTAATTGATTTCATTTGTTTTATGTTGGATTGGCCTCGTTCAAATCCATCACATGATACAACTCCTGTTGAGAGGTGTCTCACCCTGGTCACACTGTAACTATAACGTTAACAACAAAATTGGAGTTATTGAGTTTGTGAATGAGTGTCTGATATTTTGTAATGTTAACGGTAGACTGTGACCGCGCCTGGAAGGCTGCCATGGATGTATATTTGTAGAGGGGAAACCGATACATCAATTTTAGTTTGACCCTTTTCAGGGGCTCCTGACTTCCTTCAGGAGATTCCACTGTTACGCTCACTAACACTATCATTTATGTGGAATCCCTGTAGGTTATTATCCCCTGCCAAATAAAAGCGGTAACATTAATTGAATTTCCTCTAACATTAATTGAATTTCCTCTCTAAATTATGGAAAAAGCTCACTGAAATTTATTCTTCAATATTTTGAATTTCGAGACATTTAGGGAGTTTCCTGAAAAAGTTCCAGACTTCGTCAAGTTAACGCAATGCGGTATTATATGAGCAAAAGCTGATACGTATCATGTGATCAACAGACCGCCCCTCTGCAATGTGGGTGTTGCACTGGCAGGTACCATCTTGGAAAACCTGGATACCGGACGGCACGTCGATAGTGACTCTCGACAGCCTTAACAGTTTTCTCTCACCTACGATATGAGCTGTATAAGTCGGATGTTTGCTCTATTGTCTAATATCCAATTTCCCGTCTCCCTTCAGATCAAACTGACTGGTCGGACCATGCATTCTGGTGGCCAGAGCAGAACACCTGGTTGATGCGGACACGGTCCACGCTGGACCAGTGCCACGTCCAGGCCGACGCCCATCTGGAGTTCACTCCCATGCATAAGACCCTCAGGGTTCAGATGCCAGACATGCAGATCATCGAGATGAAGGTGGATTTCTCGGGATTGGTTTTTAATGCCGTTACAGAGTTGTCCAAAGATCTAGGTGAGGACGGTTCCACATTCATTTCTTTACAACCTGTTGGCTGGTCTGCCAAAAGACTCTTGCTTTCAGTGATGATATTTGTGAAATAAATCAGTGGTATTAAGGTTTTGAGACATGGATTTAAGATTTGTGCTGAAGAGATCACAGTGGCATGTCCTGGATTATGTATTGACTATGACACTTGGGGTAATTATTTTTCCATGTTGTTCATGTACAGTTCTACATGGAAGTCCCATAACCCTCCTCTCCATCCTAAGCATCTTATTCCAGACCATCATTCATCCTGTTAATAGGCATGTAGTGTAATGGGAAATGTTGAAGAAGATTCATCAACTGCCCATTCTGTCGGCGGAGATATCACATGAACTGTAGATCACCTAAAGAGCTTCAAACGTAATGGGTTTCAGGAATACACGTGCAGGAACATGGAAAATCATAATTACTGCATTCACTTTTCCAGTTCACATATTAGATTAGCTTCATAACATCACATGCATCATGCTCTGGAATAACATTCTGATTTCACTGTAGGCATACGACATCCAGAGGAGATGTCATTCTTGAGGAAGCCAGATCTGACGTCTTTGAAGCGTCGCAAGCACACTGCTGCCAACGGCCGTAAAACGAGCGGTGCAGATGGACGCAAGAAGAGCAGAGACCGTGACTCGATGGCATCCAGCAATAGTAACGATGCTGCATCGTTGGGGAGCATAGAGGGCCCCGAGCTTGCCCCCCACACCCGACCAGGAGGCTGTCTCCTGGGGTGCAGAGAACTGGTTACAATGGCAGTCCTTCAGTGCACAGTGCTGGCTCGCTGGATAGTTGACATCCTCAACACATCACTGGTTAACAGTCCCCAGCAGCCTACGAGGGAGGCATTAGAGGGTGTCCTCAGACCTACATCATACCGGGAGAAAGCCACGATCAATGGAGGGTGAGTTGTTAGGCTCTCTGGCTAGACTCCGGGGGTTTATCAGTGTGGCTCAGTGCTGATTTGTTAGTTAGCTTCCATATGCTCAACAACATCACTGGTTAACCCCTTATTGTTCCTTCGTTCATGACATCCTTCGAAGGAAGCATCTAGGAGTCCTTAGATCTTCATCGTATAAGGAAAAAGCCTCAATCAAAGGAGGGTAAGTTGTTAGGCTATTTGGCTGGACTCCGGGGTTTTGACAGTGGGCCACAGTGTGATTCGTTGTAACTTTTCATATGATCAGCACAGCACTGGTTCACTAATTATCATTCCATGACTTCCTTCGGAGGAAGCATTTAGAGGCAAGTCCGCAGAACTTCCATCATACCAGGAGAGAGCCACAATCCATGGAATTAAGTTGTTAGGATATCTGACTAGGCTCCTCTGCCAGTGAGACACAGTACTGACTTGCTGGTCATCTTGTCAAATTGTTTTTGGCATGATGAACATTTCACTGGGTAATGAATGGTCTACAGCATGTGTGAGGTGCTACAGGAGCATATTGGGCTTTCTACCACCTTGAGAGCTTATTAACTTCCACCCACATGTTTCTATGACTACTCCCAACTGCTCATAATAATAAAGCTATCATGATACTTGGTTCTACTTTGACGTTTTCCATTGGGGAAGGAAATGGGTCCCTGACTCAGACATTCTAACAGAACGGTTTCAAAAGAAAGCAGGACGTCACTTATGTATGGAAATTCCAAGTATATTCTTTGGGGGATTTTCCTAGGATGTCATCTGACATTTCACTTTTCCTTCCCATTCAGATTTGTGATGAGTGCGTAAGTGAATGGGGGCTATTCAGGGATGGAATTGGGCCGCCATGAATAATTCATTGAGAGTGTGATTGATGAATCGACTTTAGATTTTGCTATGCAGGCCGGAAGTGAAACTAAATACTATACTGTGAAACAGGTTAAACAACAACAAAGATGACTAGTCAGCTATTTTCAGCAATTTTACTACTGCACATGTTCTCCAGCTGTTTTCCACTTGGCAACAGGCAATTCCGCGAAAATGTATCTAGATGCATTGTTCTGGATTATACCAAAAGCATGATGAGCAATCTGATGGAAATAAAGCCTCTTACCTATGCATTAGCCTATTTCTCTTGAAGTCCAGCTTGTATTCTTTCAAACTGTAATAGGCTAGACTTCCTCTATCAAAACGTAATGTAGCAGTATTGGTGTATCAGGTGTAATTATAAGCGTAAATGATTAGCAATATCATGGTTGTGGGTGTCTGTTACTGGAGCCCAATAACACCTCATCCGAGAACTTGGTAATGTGTCCTCCAAAATATTATTGTTTTTCTGAAGTACAGAATTGTATGTGCCATAACCTCATCCCAAAGCCCAGGGTACTGGTCAGAATGCATGTTGTGAATTCTCCACATATCAACATTCTCCCATATAGGCACGTATTGATCGTCGGGGAAATTTGTTTTTGGCTCCTATAGACTTGTCATATAGACCCACCCCTGTTGGAATTACTACTGTCAGCGCTTCTCTTTGGGATGTTGTCTGGGGAGTTACAACTAGATTAAATTAAACTGCTTGGAGGTAGCTTACTGTAGGATACCTAATACTCGTTGATAGTCATGCTTGTCATTCTCGGCTGGCCCTGTGAAACTTGACGTTTATTTGGTGCCTGGGTGTGAAGTCCTGGAGAAATACAGCCCAGCGAAGAATTCAAACTGTGATCATAATATTTTAGTAGCATTGTTATCTCGGAAGTTGGTCAACCTCGCTCTAATGCATGGAACAGCTAGGCATTATTATGGTGTAGGGTTGCCCACCAGAAGAACTTTCAGACAAAAAATTGTGAAACACCGCATGCAATAATGGCTGCAGAGGCATTGATTAAGCTTAGTATGAGTTGTTCATGGACACATGGACCTAACAAGATAAATCCATGTGATATACTGGCTTTAAATGCAAACAGAAGAAACGAATAGAAATGAAGACTTGGGGGAATTTCTTGGCACTCAGAGGATTTAACTTTTTTTGGGGGAGGGGGGGGTCTACGTTATGGGGGGGGGGGCGTATTTAATCTTACCAGTTAATCATGTTTATGGATTGTCAAGTGTTCTTCCCGGTCTTTTCTACCTTTTGAAGTTCCTCCCAATTCCCTATTAGCCTTCAATCAATTAGGTTTTTCTCCTCGAAGTCATTCATTGTTATTCGAGGGGACACAGTTGAGAATATCAATCAGTGCATTCCGCAGAGCAGGAGTAGTAAGGTGCAAAAATTGATGGGGGAGAGTTACTGTGAGTGCTAATTAAATCCAACAATCAGCTATACCGTAAACTTCACACATGTGCTGCTAAGCAACCAATATAGATCTAATAGGAAGGCCGAGCAACCATAGTTATCCTGTAACGCCATGGTTACTTGAAAACAACTTTACAGTGGTGTGCAGTAAACTTCGTCGGGGTGCACCGGTGTGGGTGGCATTCAGCGCCCGAGAAGCTATACCACTCTGCTCAGAGTACCCCACTCCTCTTTTACTCAACTTGGCCACTTTGTATAGCACAGCAAGTACATTTCCTATGGGTATACATGAACACATTTCTAATGCTCAGTTACAGTATATGCATTTTTTTTCTTATGAAAAATAAAGCAACGTTCCAGAATGCAGTTCTCTCTCTCTATCCACCCCCTCCCCCCCCCCTCCCCCCCCGGGCCCCCCCCCCAATCAAAAAGAAGGTGGCACTGGGTGGTTCAGCATGCATTTGATATAACTAGCAGGACACAAGATTACCAGAATTGACCTGGCTCTAGCTCTGGCCATGTCAAGATACTCTTCCAGCTCCCAATGTTTTGTTGTGTTTGTTTTTGTGTTTTTGCCGGTTTCTGACTATAGTTGGAGTTGTTCACTCCAGGGATCGAAATAAGGGATGGAGTCCAGGGGTTACTTTTCTGTTACTTTTTCCAAAGATAATTCCCCTGGTTCGTGGAATCTGCATGGACCAGGGGTTATTTTGTTAGGAGCAGGGGCTCCGATCACTTTCTTGACTTCTGCATTGAGGAGCACCAGAGCTCAATGAAAGTCAATCCCAGAGTCTTACAAACCTAGCTCACATGCATTACTACACTACATACACTGAAGTGTCAGTCTGCCAACAAAACTTTGAAATAGTGCCTTGCTGCATTATTAGTTAGGCCTACCTAAATGTACCAAGTGAAGATCCCAGGGGGCTTTGCACCAAAAATAGCCCCTGGTTTTTAAATTTCATTAGGACCCGGGGATATTGATGTATTTTGGGGGCTAATAGCCCCTGGGCCACCTGCTTATCGTGAACCCTGGTTCACTCTCATTCATAACTCTATGAATTCTGTGCCAAACGTGAGAAATTGCAGGATTTTCCCTTCTCTACCTCCACAAAACTTTGAACATTTATGGATTTTTCATGCTATGAGCATCCTAAAGAGACTACGCTGGTAACAGTAGGCCAGGTCCATTGTGTACTTTGACTTAGGAGGCAGTGTTGGACTCCAGAATGTTACTCTTGATACTACCGTACCATTCAATTCACAGCGCTCTGTTAGCTGCATGCTGTGTAATAATGTAATGTAATAATGTCAGGGTATGTCCTCCAATATTTTCACTTCAGTGAGTCGAGTAACAGCCCTGTTTAGTTACAGGTTGCTACAGCAACACAGCTGTATCACACTGCACCAACTAGCTTCAGCTGAACCGTGATTTAATAGCAATTCAGTCTTTTTCGAGTATTCTTTCATTCTTGGCTGTTTGTCCAATGGAAAATAACTCTGCCTTACAATTACACTATAACTATTAACGCCATCAGTTTTATGGCCAGACTAATTTCCCTGTTGATTGATAACAATAGTTCACCTTTACTTTCAATAATATAAATGATCTCTGATCATTTAAACCTCATTTCCTGGACGTCTAATAATTGCTGTGCATTAAAACCGATAGGTGTACTTATGAATTCAGAATTCACCCTTTCGACTTGTGTGCTCTGTAATGTTATGGGTTTGTTTTCGGTATATGTTTGACCTTCTAAGGTAATTACCAGCCACTGTCACTATTGATCTGGTGGCCATGCACTCCTCCCCACTGCTCAACAGAGCATCAAAGGTTGTCAGATGAGCAGAGGAGCCATTATTAAAGGAGCATAATAATGGAATTCTTATTCAGCTATGAGTAGATAGTAAGTTGACACAGTGTCTAGTAGTATGGGTTAGGTAATATGCTGAGAAAATTAATATTATGAGAACCACTGTCCCCTGGAGTTTATAATTTTTCATTTGTTTTCTCTAGTCTTAACCAGGGATATTAAAAAACAAAATGATGCCATTTTACCAAAAGTTGGTTAAAGAATTCCACTTTGGGCCCAGCGTCAAATTTCCTTCTGGCACTTGTACATGAATCCAGTTGCTGCTTGGGACATGTGTGAGTATTCAGATATGACCCTGTCTGCAGCTTCCCACGAAGTCCGAAGCGCTTATGCGATCAGTAATTATATCTCATCCCCACTCTGAGATATATTGGTTTTTGCTTGCTGTCCCACCTGTATACATACGTTTGTTTTTCAAAGTGGTTTAAAAACTGTGTCGCTCTCACAGCCTTCCTACACTGACTCCTGGAAGATTGAACATAGGTCTTATAGCCCCGCAAGCACTGTAAGTGTGAGGGGATATTATGGTTTTGACCCTGTGCCCGCCGTCTCCGCCGCGCCGCCGCCGAAACTTAGGCGGGTGCGCTCTCATTCTTTAACTTTTTATCCGATTGACCCAAAACTGGTACACATTTCCGTACTGAGTAAATTGGATAATTCGAAACTAGGTATATCATATATGTTGCCCTCTATTTGCAGGTTTTCGCAAAATTTTCAAGTTCGTGCGATTAAACGAAAAAACGTTGTTGGTTGTGGGGTAGTTTGGAGCCGAAAAACATGGCGACAATTTCAGGTCATCCGAGGTCAAGTTTGCATTTTTTGGCAAGTAGGCCTAATTTAGCAGAATGTATGGGAATTTTCAAAACTTGATGGGATTTTCATGAAACTTGGTGAATAGGGGCCAACATCAGTGCCGATGAATGGTCCTAATGTGGCCGAGGTCACTGTAGGGTATCGTTGCTACCTAGTTGCATCATAGTTAGCCCAATTAGCAATTAGAAAAATTATAAACTTTGGTGGATTCTCACGAAAAACTTGGTGAGTAGGACCTTCCAACAGTCCAGATAAATTTATTTAATTGCATTGAAATCACTCTGAAGGTCATTATGTGTGTTTAATTTACATATTCGTTAGCAGTAATAGAATAATTAATGCAATTATTTTCTCAACTTTTAGGGATTTTTTGACGAAACTTTGTGAATAGGACTACTAACAGCCGATAAATTGAGGTTCAATAGCATCAAGATCACTGAGGTAATTTAGTGTGACTAATTTGGATATTAGTTGTCCTGATCAGTCAAAATGAGTGAGTTATACTTTTCGCAATAACATTGGACATGTTCATTGGAAAGGCAATATGCTTCTAAGGAGAGTGGAGGCATCACATGGAGTGTTGTAACAATTTTCATAAAAACCGCCAGGTCATTGAAGGTTCATAAAGCGTCACTTAGGGGTCAAAAAAACTGATGATTTAGTACTTTTTGGCAATCGCACTGATGTGTTCATCAGAATGCAAAATGCTCCTAGGAGTGATTGTATAACATGGATGAGACATTCATAAAAGCTGTCATAGCATTAAAGGTCATTCGCGGGTCACTTAGGGGTCAAAAACTTGTTTTGGCATAGCGAGCGGAATTGAAGTATCTGCGAAGCTGGATGGTTCACCATTGAAATATATGGTGACCTCCATGGGTGTGGACCTTGTACCTGAATTTGACCTCTGTCGGGTTGGTATGTGGTTAATGGTCGATCGAATCTGAAAAATGTGCTTATTTTATTTAAGGAGTTACGGGCAAAAAGTAGAAACTGCGCCTAAATTTGGATATGTGATAGAGGTTTGTGGTGCTTTATGGAGAAAACAACTCCCGCTCGATCGGACACTACTTTGTCTTACAGGGGTCAATCAAAGTTCACATTTTAACCTTTTTCGCAATAACAGGGACATGTCATGGGAATGCAATATCTTCTAAGAGTGGCTGCATCACATGGACGTGAAAACAAATTTTCATAAAAACCGCCATGTATTGAAGGTCATTGAAGGTCACTTAGGGGTCAAAAACTGAGTTCAGACTTTTCGGCAATAGAACTGGGTGTGTATCAGAATGCAAAATGCTCTGGGAGTGGATGTGTATACCTGGAGAGTACAATCTCATAAAAACGTTCATATCATTAAAGGTCATTCAAGATCATTAGGGTTTCAAAACTGGTTAGTTGGCTATAATCAGGAAAAGCTGAATATCTGAGAGGGATGGATGGTTAACCATTGTGATATAATTGTTGACCTGCAGGTGAGTTTGTGACCTCTGACCTGAATTGATCTCGTCGGTGGTCATGTGGGTGAAGGTCGAATCTGAAGAAATGTGCTTATTTAAGCAGAGGGAGGTACGGGCAAAAAAAAAGTAGAAACTGGTTATTTTTGGATTGTGATAGAGCTTTGTGTGCTTTATGTAGAGAAAACAACTCCAGCTTCGATCGGACACTTACTTTGGTTAGTGACAAGGGGTCAAAGTTCAATTTTATACCTTTTTCGCCCTAATAACATTGGACATGTTCATGGGAATGCAATATAAACTTCTAGGAGTGGATGCCCATCACAGGGAGGTAACAATTTTATAAAAACCGCCACGTCAATGAAGGTCAGTTTAAAGGTCACTTAGGGGTCAAAAACTGATTTTAGTGCTTTTCCTGCATAGCACTGGGTGTGTTCATAGAATGCAAAATGCTCCTAGGAGTGGATGTATCACATGGAGATAACAATTTTCATAAAAACTGGTATATTCATTAAAGAGTCATTCGAGGTCACTTAGGGGTCAAAACTGTTTTTTGGACTATAATCGGAGACTTTGTGAAATACTGCGAAGGCGGGGGTTCACCTTGTGATATAATTGTTGACCTGCATTGTGTGTGTGACCTCTGACCTGAATTTTGCCCTCTGTCGGGTGGCCAGTGCAGTTAAGAGTCGAATCTTGAATAAATGTGCTTATTAAGGACGCACCTTGTCCGGGCCTGTAGGGGTGCCTTATACAACTAACAAGTGCAATATGGAATGACACATTTACATGTACACATGTCGCTTCACAAGTTATGAATGACTTCTTTCCACGAATATTGTCCGGTTTCATGTTCACACAATTCTGCAATAAGAGATGGGGGATATATACGTACTGGCCGGTTACCCGCTTGACATTTTTCTAGTTCTCCAATACAATATGATATATATGTCTGATTAAGTCAGCCATGGCGTGAGGCTGGTGCGTTTGATTGCAAATGGAGTTTGAAGTCCTTCTCGGTTTTGTGTTTCGCAGGTGAATGTGAACTCACGTGGGCACTGTGGGGTTAATGTTTCTTCTGACTAATATGCTGTTATCATGGAGAATATGGATATTGCTGATAAGGCTAATTACTGCTGCTGGCTTGGTGACCAATGACGTTATTGGGTGTTATAACCTGTAATGAAAGCATTGCATCAGGACCAGGGGCGTATTTACACTATTATCAGAGGTGTGTGAACTATTCAAGACCAGCTAACTCCTTGAGAGTGGGACCACTTGACATTTTCCATCTTCACAATTTCATGTCGCACAAAGAGCTCGCCTCAGCGAAGGGGTGGGGGGGGGGTGGGGGTGTGGCTCAGACTGACAATATCTTTTCACACATGGGGGCCTACCAATTCCTCGAACCCCCCCCCCCCCCCCCTCAACCCCCAATCCCCTCATGACATGTTGTGCTTGAGCCATAATATACCAGTAGGATTGATGAAAACCTATATTCCATCCCTGTATAGAAATGTTAGGAATTAGATTAAACTGTTTGGGCAGTCATTATTTGAATGTCATTCGGACATGTTCATCACAGTTTTTCCAAGCTCTAAGAGGTGACTAAAAGTGCAGACTAGAGCATTGAAGAGATTATATTCATACATGGATGTGTCAATCAACCTCATCGACCTACCCCATGAATATTTTCGAGTGTATGGCTTTTGTATTGGAGAAAATAAATTCTCAACCAACCAATAAGTAGGATGGAAATAGATGTTGGTTCAGTGTCTCATGGCTGTCTTTCCTGTATATTCAATGCTTTCAAAATGTAACGTTCACATTCAGCATGGCAACGGTATGACGTTTTTCACCTGATACATGAAAGTTGGCTTCTCAGACTTCGCAGTTATGCTTTTCTTCGGTCATATTTACCAAAAGACAACGTCTTTGCTTTTTCTCTGTCCTGAAGAGAACTGAAGAGCAAACTGGGTACCATCTCAGTCGATAGGGATGTCTTTGCCAATCCCAATTGGGTGTTGTTCAAGACTAGGGCATTATTTTCATCAGCTCTGCTTCTTCTTGCAGGCCTACTAATGCTTGTGTAGAATTGAGTCGTTTGGAGCCAGCATATCCTGATTGTTTAGATAGCTGCTAATGATTTGTCAGGACCGGTTTGCCCCGTTGTAACTTTTATCATACAGAGTGTTGGTATTTCACAGGGCCTGCAGATGTTATTGTGGCCCCTGGTCTCTGTATTGACTTTATTGATTCATGTACATGAGGAAATGGGTGTTACCGTGGAATTTCATGTGAGGGTGTTTGATGGATCCAGGAACCATTGGAATTAACCAAGGCAGAGGGGCAACTTCCCGCTTTGATTAATTGTAGGAGGTTGTTGTAGGGTCCCTGAATTCTCTTTTGCAGTGGTCTGGGAACCTTTAGGACCATGACATGTAGTTTACGATAGACACTCTATGTATGAAGGAGATCAGATTAGCTAATTGACAGATCAACAGACATAGAGCAACAGATGGTGAACATCTGCCATTATGACCAGGGTTCAATCAACAAAGAGCAAATATGTTACTTCTTCATGGTGCCATCCCTGGTGGGGTCATACCAAAGACAGAGTACAATGGTCATGTAGAGATATCTTGAAAAACTGGCACAATCATAGAGAGTACATGGCAAACCCCAAACAAACAATTTGGAGATTTTGGCACGTTCACTTGTTGAGTTATTTATTTACTTGAATTAATTTTACTCCAACTGATGACATCACTGGAGTATATGGAGCATGAATGAAATTAAAGAAATTATTCTTTCATTCTTTCATCTTGTGAACAAATTTCTTGAATTTGTAACTTTTAATCAGATCCTATTGCTGGTCTTTTTGTCACTAGGTTGGAAAAAAGTACATGTTTTGTATTACACAAAGGCCCTGGTTATCTTGTGAGTCACGAATCACATGGCGCAATGGCAGAATTATCTCCTGTTACACGTCGAATACGCTGAAACTCTTTCGAGGGTTGGGTTCCCCAAATATACTAGATGTAATCACCAAAATAGCAGAAGTTATGTTTATATGACCATTGTACTTTGAGAATGTTACCTATGCCCAACTGTGCATCGTGCTTCTCACAAGCACTGAAGTAGTGGAAACAATCCAACTGTATAAAAAAAAGGCTGTGGTGTGGAGGTTCAAAACCTCAGGGATTTAAACAATAAATTGCCAGCTACAAATCGTCAATGATGTAGTGAAGGGTCATCTGGGTTGTTTCAGAATTGGGGGGTACGGGCCACTCCTGCCTATTTCGTGGAAGTACGCAATACCTTCTCCTCTAGTATGAATCGGATGATCATGAAAGTTCGTCATCATGTGGCAAGGCCCACTTCCCACTGAATTTTGTTGGATTAAAAGAAAAAAAGTAAGTGTAATTTCCTGGTCATGGAGACCTTTTCTTCCTTATATGAGATTGAAGACGGCAAGCCACTAGTTATGTCGGCCAGTGGGTATGTTTATAAGGATGGTATAAACTCTGTGTAATGCAGTGTGGAATGAAAAGCTACAGTAAAGGGAAACCCCCATTTCTCATTACGGCACTGGACAAGTTAGCCTTATCATGAAGAGTTAGAGGTCATGTAAGATTTGGGAGGTCAAATTTGTATTAGGATCCTGCAGTTGTTGTGAATTATTTTTCATCAGAATTGTCATCTCATCCTCGGTTCTTCCTATCGCCTCTTCCTCTGAATTACCCGAAGTACGAAATGCAGTGTCTCTCTGCAGGGCAGAGGGGGAGACCGTCGACTAAACAAGTAATCACGATCCATCTATCATGGTACATCCCGTCTTCATAAATGTCACTCGTATGCTGGGAACTAATGGGCAAAAATTTGCCAGAAACAACTCTCTACATGTATCAACCATCCTTGCCCTGATAGCTTCGATTTTGTGAGATGTTCTGAGAGACTGATTCTTATTATGGCATAGAACATTTCCTCTCTGACTGCCTCTTATATGCATGGTAATGTCCTATAGAGCAGTAAATTAATTATATCCCCGCACACTTTAGTTTTTTCGGGGATTTATGGTTTTGGTCCTGTGCCCGCCGTCTCCGCCGCCGCAGGCTCCGCCGCGCCGCCGCCCGCATGGAAAATTGAGGCGGTTAGCGCTCCATTCTTAACACTTTATCCGATTGACCCAAAACTTGGTTCACATGTCCGTATGAGTAAAGTCTCGGATAAGTTCGAAAATGGGCTATATCGTATATTTGTTGCCCTCTATTTTGCAGGTTTTGCAAAATTTTCAAGTTCGTGCGATTGACACGAAACGTGGTGGTTGTGGTAGTTGTTGGAGCCGAAAAAACATGGCGACAATTTCAAGGTCATCCGAGGTCAAGTTTGCATTTCTTGGCCAATGCCTAATATAGAAAATGTAGTGATATTTCAAAACAATCATTGGAATTTTCAAGAATACTTGGGATAGGGCCAACTATCAGTACCGATGAATTTTACTAATGTGGCTGAGGTCACTGGAGGACATCGTGCATGACTAATTTGCATAATAGTTGGCCAATAAGCAATAGGCAAATTATAAACTTTGTTGGATTCTCACGAACTTGGTGAGGTAGGAACCTTCTAACAGTCCCGAGAAATTTATTCAATTGCGTTGAAATCACTGAAGTTCATTATGTGGGTTTTTTTAATTACATATCGTTAGCATAATTAGAATAATTAATGCAATTATTTCTCAACTTTTAGGGATTTGACGAAACTTTGGTGAATAGGGCCAACTACCAGTCCTGATAAAGTTATTCAATGGCATCAAGCTCACTGAGGGTAAATTGATGTGACTAATTTGCATATGAGTTGTCCTGATCAGTCAAAATGATGAGTTTAAACTTTTTTCGCAATAACATGGACATGTTCATGATGCAATATGCTTTAGGAGTGGATGCATCACATGGAGGGTAACAATTCATAAAAACCGCATGTCATTGAAGGTCATTAAAGGTCACTTAGGGGTCAAAAATGATTTTAGTACTTTTCGGGCAATAGCACTGGGTGTTGTGTTCATCAGAATGCAACGTGCTCTAGGATGTGGATGTATCACATGGAGAGTAACATCTCTCATAAAAATGTCATATCATAAGGTCATCCAGGGTCACTTAGGCGGTCAAAAACTGCTTTTGGCTATAATCGGAGAATTGAATATCTGCGAAGGCTGGCTGGTTCCACATGGATATAATTGTGACCTGCATGTGTGTGACTCTGACCTGAATTTGATCTCTGTCCGGGGGTCATGTGGTTAAGGTCGAATCTTGAAAAAATGTGCTGATTTAAGGAGTACAGGCAAAAAAGAGAAAACTGGTTATTTTTGGTTTTCTTGGATATGTGGATAGAGCTTTGTGTGATTTTCATGGAGGGGGAAAACACTCCCGCTTCGATCGACACTTAATTTGGTAGTACGAGGGGTCAAAGTTCAATTATACCGTTTTTGCTCAATTAACATTGGACATGTTCATTGGAAGGCAAATATGACTTCTAGGAGTGGAGGCATCCAATGGAGTTTGTAAACAATGTTCATAAAACCGCCATGTACATTGACGTCATTAAAGGTCAATTAGGGTCAAAAACTGATTTTAGTACTTTTTCGGCAATAGCACTGGTTGTTTCATCAGAATGCAAAATGCTCCTGGGAGTGGATGTATCACTGGAGCGTAACAATTTTCATAAATACTGTATATCATAAAGGTCCTTCGAGGTCACTAAGGGTCAAAAAACTGTTGTTCTGGCCTATATCGGAGAATTGAATATCTGCGAAGGCTGGATGGTTCACAGTTGTGATATATTGTTGACTGCATGTGTGTGACCTCTGACCTGAACTTTGACCTCTGTCGGGTGGTCATGTGGTTAAGGTCGAATCTTGAATAAAGGTGTTATTTAAGGAGTTATGGGCAAAAAAAATAGAAAAGGTCATTTTTGGGATATGTGATAGAGTTTGTGTGCGTTATGGAGGGAGGAAACAAACTCCGCTTCGATCCGACACGTACTTTGGTAGTTACAAGGGGTCAAAGGTTCAATTTTTTATACCTTTTTTGCAATAACATTTGAACATGTTCATTGGGATGCATATGCTTCTAGGCGTGGATGCATCACATGGAGTAGTGGAACAATTTTCATAAAACCGCCATGTCATGAGGTCATTAAAGGTCATTAGGGGTCAAAAACTGATTCTAGTACTTTTTCGCAATCACTAGCACTGGGGTTGTTCATCACCCCTGAATGCAAATGCTCCTGGGAGTGGATGTATTCACATGAGAAGTAACAATTTTAAATAATGTGTCAGATCATTAAGGTTCATTCGAGGTCACTAGGGGTCGAAAAACGTTTTTTGGCTTAATGGAGATGAATATCTGCGAAGGCTGGATGGTTCACTATTGTGATAATTGTTGACCTGCATGTGTCGGTGACCTCTGACCTGATTTGACCTCATGTCGGGTGGCCATGTGGTTAAAGAGTCGAAGTATTGCATAAATGTGCTTATTTAAGGACGAAACCTTGTCCGGGCTGTCGGGGAGCTCTACAATGAACAATGTGCTTATGGAATTGCCCATTAACCTGTACACGTTGTCGCTTCACAAGTCTATAAATATATTCTTTCCACGAATATTATCCGGTTTCACGTTCACCAATTTCTTGAATGAGAGATGGAGGGTTTTTGATATACGTCATGCGGTTTACCCGCCGACATTTTCTAGTTATGATTTAATGTTACATGATGTGGTGATGCACTAGCTATGAGTGTAGAAACAGGAAGTTACAATAGCTATTCACTGACCCAATGGATATAGTTAGCATGGTCCATCGCAATATTTTCTTTTCTTGTGACTCAGATACAAATTATTTCACAACCATTAGAATCACATTCTCACGCTCTTCTAAATGTTACAAAAAAACAGCATTAACTAGGTCCTTGAGAAATCGGTCCTGAACCCTCCTCTATTTGCGCATTTGGAACTTGGTCGGACCTGCCACTGAATTTGGACGATTTTCTCAGGATTTTATATAATAGGGAAGAGAAAATAACTACTGTAATTTCCACTACAAAGGGGATTTGACCAATGAAAAAACAATGAAAACAGTCACAAAGACTGAAAACAATTTGCCTAATTTTGGAGTTAGGCTACCAGCTACAAATATAGTGTTGCCAGGGGGAGGACAGGTGCGAAGGGAATCCCCATAGTCCTACTGGCATGTCATTCAGAGAAAAGATAGAAGGTTCATACTGAGCCTGTGGGTTGTCCACATGGAGTTGATGATCCTGATTGTTTGTTGGGTGCGGTCCAAATTCGACAAAGATCAAAGTCTGAAAACCTTGTAAAACATGATAATTGTGTGACAAAAAGGTGTACTTGACATGTAGGTTCGTCGTGTGGAGTAGATTATCCCTGTAGGTTGTTTCTGGGTCACGTCTAAGTACCCGGAAGGTCGCAAGATCAAAATCCAGCAACCTTGTGAACGCTATCAATTTGTGCGGGGAAAAGGTGTAGAGAGCTTGTACTTGACATGTAGGTAACTTGTGGCATAAATGATCCCTATTGCTTTTTAGACCGGTCCAAGGTCACCTGTGGACCACAGAGCTATGTTTGAAAACCTCGTAAACCATGACTTTTCAACAAAATGTAGGGGATCATACTTGGCATACAGGTTGGCAATGTGGTGTAGATGATCACAATTAATTTTGGGTGAGGTCCAAGGTCAACAAAGGTCAACTCCACACATAAATATGACAACTACAGAGATGAAAATAATTTAGAGGGCTCATACTTGGCTTATAGGTTGTAATAAATGAGTAGATTATCCTCATTGCCTTTGGGTAAGGGTCAAGGTCACCTAGGCTTTAGAGAATCATGTTAACCATATCTGGGGAATATAATGGTTTTGCCTTTGCCGTCTTGGCCGCTGCCGCCGTGATTTTTTAGTTACCATAATAACTTTATGACTCTTCTCCCGATTGTTACGAAACTTCGCACACATAATTTTCCTATAGAAATGTGAAATGGGTTCCAAAGTGGGCGTCTCCTGACCAATCGTGTGGCGACCAGCTTGGATTTCCGAGTAGAAAAAATGATTGCAGATATCACGTCTCAGAATGTGCCAATCATTTTGAGAGCACCAGACCCCCATATCAGTTTCTGCTAATCTGCTAATTTGTTTAAAAAAAAGGAACAATGGCATCCATGGATGTGGTCCTCTTTACTTCGTAATAAATATACAGTGTTCTATTATACGCAGTCACATGCTTCAAGCTTAACTTGGCCTTCAAGACTAACAGGGTTTCATATTTTGACGATCAGGCAATTCAATCAGGGCTCATGAACGAAAATATTTTAATATATATGAAGGTAAGATGATATCTGTCCACTGCTGGAGGCCACTGTTCAAGCTGAGAATTTACGCTGTGCTGCAAAAACTCACTAACATGATAAGAACATGACCTCCAAATCCGGTCGACTGGAGAAGAAAAAATTGCTGTATCATCAGGCAATGTAATCAGCATGTATGAATATGTAACCTCCGGGCCGTTTTTAGGAATAATATGATGGCAGCATTTCCAGTTGTTTCGCCTCTGGGGCCTGTCTAGTAGCAGAGCGTCGCAGTTTGAAAAGTCCGTGGATCAGCAACATGTTGGTCATATTGTTGAGGTCAAAAAATTAGTACTAGCTTTGTGGTGCTCTGTAAAGCAGCCTTTTCCAATGCCTTTGACAGTCTGCAATGATAAGAGTAGTGATGTGAATTTGTTATTTTAACAGTTTGTGTAAACAGTTTGATAAGCTTGGTGGGGGTTGCCATCCTAAAACTAGACATGTGTAGGCGGGTAAACCGCCCACGTGTATATCCCGCTTCTGAGCAATCATCGGAAAGAGTATCTAACACCCCATGTTGGTCAGAAACCAAGATAAACTTCATCCATCAAGTTTTGTTGTAATCCATGGGAGTTAACAGGCATATGAATTATGCAAATTGACACACGATGGCTTTGAAATGACTTCTAAGTTTGTGAGGAACAAATGTAGCCCCCATTAGTTAGGGGGAAGTTTGTGTGATATGAGACGTTTGGTGTCAATGATGAACAAGATGATATATGCGGTGGGAGCACTGGAGCCGCTGCCACTGCCTTCGGAAACTTTAGGCATTAGCGCAATACCTCTTAAACGCTTAATCCCATCGATCTGAAGCTTGGTACACATGGCTGTCTTAGTAGATTCTCGGATGAGTTCGAATGTGGGCATCGTTGTTTGTCTGCTGCCCTCTATTTTGCAGTTTTTACACCGAATCGAAGTTAGTCCACTTTAACCAAAACTTGGTGGGTTGGGGACAAACAATGGTCCCGAAAATCATGACAGTGATTCAACGTCACTGGAGGTCAAATTTGTGTTTTTTTTTGGCGAAAATACAGAGTCCGATTTACATGAAACTTGGTGAGTGGGGATAAAAGTTGGTTCCGAAAAACATGATGGTGATTTCAAAGTCACCAGAGGTCGAATTTGCCTTTTATTCATGATTTTTTTTAACTTTGTCGGATTTGAACGAAACTTGGACAGTTAGTTGGTCCTGAACAACAGGTAGGAGGAGGGCATTTCAAAGTCACCAGAGGCGAATAGACATCAAAATTAATGTGCTTCTTCAAAAGAGGTCCACGGAGGCTATTTGTGCGGGGATATACCATCTCGTCGGTTCAACGACCCTCAACTGCACATTCTAAGTTCAGATAACTACATTGCTTTCCTCATCTTGAGTGAGATAATGCCCCTTGTTGTTCTTCAAAGTCATTCTTATGACCATGTTTAATAGTTACTTATATACACTGCCGTAATGTTCAAGTTTATATTGTAAAAAAATACAGGAATTAGGGGTCTTTGATTTAGGGTTGTAGGGTCTTTGATTTAGGGTTGTATGCCTCAATTTCTCATTTTCAGGATTTACTGAGGATGCCTACATCTTTTCCCCAGTGTCTAGACACTGAATTGCTTTCGCCAGTCGTTGCTATTGGATACCACCATATTGATAAGCCTGATTAATTGTCTGCCCATTATGACCTAGATAATGATAATATTGGAAGGTATGAAAATGATGTGGTATTCATACCTGTATATAAGTCACTTTGGGACTAGTTAATGTAAGCCTATTCAATATTATGATAACTTCTACTATTGAATGTGTTCCGCTACGCCCTCCTTAAGTTGAATTATACACTGCATGTGCCATTCTGAGTAATATAATAGTGAAATATACAACTGTGTGCCTCATGCACACAAAACTCAAGAGCCCTAGGTAGTCAATATTGATTTGAATATTGGTTGTTTGTCTCCCATTCCTGAGCTGTTTGACTCTTGTTAATTTTTGTTTTTCATTCCAGCTCAGAGAAGGGACAGACTTCAATATTCACCTGCATTGATATGTCAAAGTTAATAGAAACTCTCCTTTTCTGGGATCCTCCAAAACTTTTCTATGTAAGGGGGTTTTCACTCGAGGCCATGCATCTAGTATATAGCATAGCAGTTAAAGAAATAATTGAGAACATTTGAAACAAATGGTACTAGTGGCTATTGAACTAGAATAATTCTATCGGTGCTCATAGCAATTTATGGATGGGTTGTCCCTGGTGTGATTTTGTTGGTACCTCTCAAACCTTGGATCTACTACGCCATTGTGGAAACGCAGATAACCCCGCTTCGACTGGAAATTCAGAAGGGGGATGGTGTGGCTAGATGGAGCCCTTCAAATTTGCCAGGGTTGCTAGATGGTGGTAAGTTAGGGTGCAATGTGGCAATATGGGTAAGTATTCATAGCTCGCAGATTCACAAACCTTAGCCGTTTTTGTGGATTATATCTGTCTGGTGGTACATTTTATCAGTACATTCACAAGTGATATTTCTTCTGTTTTTTTTTTTTGTGTCTGGTAAACAGGATGATACATCCCACCAGGCTTAGGCTTCTTCAATGTACATGGTAAAAAAGTGTGCGATCACTGCATCGCATGGGCAGTCAGAAAATCTGGCAATCCAACAACAACACAGTGACAGTTCCGTAGCCATGTGTGCAATGCTCGTTGAACTCCTTACATGCTTTACTGGAATTGGCGATGTTTTGACATGATTTAAGCATTGTCGTAGTACTGCAAGTTCTGAGAAAGAAATTCACATAGGGAATAGATTGTCTAAACATACAGTTTGCAAACCCAAGCATTGTGGAATTTCAGACATCATGTGGAATGTAAGTGCCAGTGGTAGCCCAACTTTAACATTTGTTTAGCCATAGTAGTCTAGCCTGATGTGACAACATTACAGTAGATTTACAGTGACATATGACATTGCGAATGAGGAGATAATGGCCAGGGAAAATAGTTGTTTTTCTCAGGAGAAATTTTTTGTCTCTCAGGTATAGTTTCAGCAATAGAAAGTTGACAGGTTTGCCTTGATTTATTTTTACCCATTGAAAAATAATTATCGAACAACATTGCTGCTATTATTCGTAGACTTCAAGTAGGCTTGATCCACTGGAGGCCTCTTAACACAAAGTTCTAAACAAGTTTATGATTTGGGTATTTTATAACAACTGAAGAATAGTGTATAACAAAATCAAACAAACAACACTGCTTCTATTTTTGGTGAACTTTGAGTAACCTTTAATAGTTTTCCTGCAGTAACATTGTTTCTTTTGTTATATTTGTTAAATATACTCACTACTGACTCACTAATTGACACTGTGCAAACGAACCATTGGCTTGAGTTCGGAGTGAATCTCCAGTGGAGCGGAAAGGTTTTTTTTGCGTAGCAATGCTTGGGCTTGGATATGTGGCATTGAATAGACTTGGCAGAGATATTATTAGTCGAGGTTAATCCAGCAAACCTTGGGTGACAACGCGCAATGATGCTTGTAGCATGCAAAACCAAAAATTGTGGTGGTATTGTCTCCTAAAATGACAGCTTAAAGGTCACCCACAAAACAAACATTTACTGGAGTGACTCCAAGTGATAACAACCTACGCAATCATTCAGCAAACAAGAACTTTCAGCACAATTTAAATTTATCTGGAGCCACTGACATAGTTTTAGGTGATATCAGAGCTCCTGCAGCGCAAGGGTTCAGCACGCCACCCAACAGTTTCTCAAAAGCCTAAACTAATAGACGACCCATAATTCATTAAACTCCTGACCACAGTTTGTTCCGAAGAGTTGCAACTTTTACTGAATCCAAAACATAGTAATCCTTGTTCATTAGCATGCTGAACTATCATAGGCCTGTGCATTAGTGTACTTAGAGTGTACAAAATGATGATTCCTGTGCCACTTTGTTGGATTCAGTACCTGTATACAGTACAGAGGGAGACTTGCATATAATGTTCATGTTGCATTATGGTTGGACCGTTAGGTGTGTTATGTAGGCTATATACAGGCCTTGGTTCCTGTTCTAGCGCATTACCCCATGGAAGTGGTGTGGTACATAATGGAAGAAACAGTACACCCCTACCAGTACTTCTATCCATTCTCCCTTTTCTTGCACAGAGGCAGATATACGCCAGGTCATATGTGGTGTGTTTGTACCACTTGTCATTAGTTGCCCTGTGTATCAGATACTGTAGAAATATTGCTTCATTGTGGGGGAGAGAGGTGATGTTATCTTTTCTGAGTTGAGTAGAATATGTCAGTCAGTACCAGTAATAATCCAAGGATGACAGGCATCACACTCAGTTCTGACACTAATTACTTTCCTCCAGGCCAACTCCAAAACAAGCACACATTGTTTGGGATTCGAAAGTGACTTTCTGAAAAAGTTGTGTAGTTCATTTACATAAAACTTCTAAAGGCTACGAATTTGGAAGCTATTAACAGTGCCAATTACCAGTCTGTAATAGCTATATTAATATCCATAGATGTTAGAATAATGTTTTATTGGATTTTTTTCACATGCACCTCCAATGTTTTTAACACAATGCCATATCCACCTCTTAGTGCTAATAAGTTAGAGCAAACATGCCAGTATAGTGCATGACAACCTTTCCTCAATTTCCATGGTCATATAGACCTGTATGTACTCACGCTGCTCTTAGCATGACATTGCTGTGTGCTATGGTTCTTGTATGTCATTAATGTTGTGTTTATTAATGTGTCATTTAGGGTGCCCTTGGGTCTCCTTGTGTCATTCAACTTTGTATCCAGGGTGCTTTGAGGCCTTCACCTAATCCCTCCCAGATACTAAACATGAGCTACGGTTCTTTTCAATGAGGCTCATCAATAACAATGTTACCTGTAGGTGAGACGTGCTGTGTGTGTGTGTGTGCGCCCCCCGCCCCGTTTGAACCTACACGTGTCATTTAGACATTGCTGTGTGCTATGGTTCTTGTATGTCATTAATGTTGTGTTTATTAATGTGTCATTTAGGGTGCCCTTTGGTCTCCTTGTGTCATTCAACTTTGTATCCAGGGTGCTTTGAGGCCTTCACCTAATCCCTCCCAGATACTAAACATGAGCTACTGTTCTTTTCAATGAGGCTCATCAATAACAATGTTACCTGTAGGTGAGACGTGCTGTGTGTGTGTGTGTGCGCCCCCCGCCCCGTTTGAACCTACACGTGTCATTCAATACATGTTCATCGACTATAAGGTCCTAACATCGTTTTATTCATAGATTAAAAGTTGCCTCCATTAATGAGATACCACATCTCCCTGCAGTGGTAGTACTAGTGCATTCCTGTCATATCTCCTGGTCCATTCCATGCATTCCGGCCACATGGCGGTCCTGGTTCGCACCACAGCCCCGAGCTAGCACTACTGCTGCTGCTGCTGATACTACTGACTGGTATCTGAGATCAGCTGGGACGGAGGAAGACACATGGAGATTAGGATGTCATTCATTCATATCCTAGATCCCAATAATACATAACCACTTTATCATTAAAGTTGCATTAACATTTTTCCTTGTGGTCATACCTGGGACCCTGTAACATCTCATTCAATCCTCTCGGCAGATTTCACAAATGTCTTTTCATTTGTTTGAGTGTTAAGAGTTATTCCCTGCCTACCATGAGAGATTACAAAAAAAAAATTGTTTCTGTTTCAACTTCGGCGCATTTTCTGTTACTCAAGACATGTTAAAGTCATTGAAATATATATATTGCATGCAAACAGCTAAGCTCTTTCCACAACTCCAGGCTGATTAGAATGACCTAAATCTAGACCGGGGATAAAAAAAAATGAAACATGGAATATAATTGATTCTAGCATTTGTAGCCTGTTTTAACATGTACAGAAAGCTGCAGTGCTCTATGAACTAGTGTAAATAGGGTCAGAAATTAACCTCAGTTTGTAACTTTGGTAAGTTTGTATTTTCGTTCCCCTCACTTACCCATATTCCGGTATAATCAACGACCACCTTCATATTTGCTGGAAGTAGGCCTAAATAAATGTCAATTGAACCACCTTTAAGCGTGATGTCGAGATAATTGTAGTATTGATTTCATAGTGTAACCCTCATATGAAGTTCTTTAAGTGTTCCGCATTGAGTATTAGTGATGTATACATACACTATGCCCTGTACATACAGGACTTCATGTCAGATTCATGTCAGCATGGGACACTTTAATGACAGGTAACTATATCTGTCTGAGCCCATCTTTGATCCTATCAATACTCCCACATGTAATTTAACCACCACTCCATAAATCAGCGATACATGAAGGAAGTTAATGGTGTACTGGGGTACACTGTAAGGTTTACATGGCAGGAACCTGGCTTTGTGGGGATGTTGTGCTAAGAGTAGCCTTTGCAAATTAACCCTGGTCCTATAAACGACTAGATTTGCACCATGAGTGGACCACCTGGGGTTTGTATGTTAATAGTGGTAGATCAAAGGAGCTTGGCAAATGGTGTATGGTTTATCCATTCTATTGAATCTCTTCCCCACGTTGATCTAGGAATCACTAGGGACATGCTGTTGCCACATTGCAACTTCAAGTTTAACGTTGGCCCAGCTTGAAACCTACCCCCACATACTGGTCTAAACTGAGGCTATCTGGAATGAAATGCTGCCTGCACTTCTGTAGCTACAATATAATAGACTATCTTGTTAATAAAATGAAATTTTGCTGCCGTTTAAATAGCTAAGCGTAATAAGTGCAGTTGGCATCCCCCTCCCCCACCCCCTCCTTCCCTGCCAGTTATAATAGGCAGGATATGGCAATATCATCTTATTCATATATAAGAATTTACCAGGGTGAAGAATTGATCAGTTGTAGGTGTATAAATGCTCTTATGAATATTCAACGTTGTAATTGGCAACTATGGAAACATCCTGTGGACTGGGGATTTAATTCAATCTTGTCCCGTATTCAAATGTGTAAGTTGCTGTGACGCACCCTCATTGGCGCAGCACGTAAAGGCTGCAGCCCTTTAGTACTGCCACTTAGGTCAACTGCACATGGATGTGGTCGAGTTCAATAATTGAAATCTGTCTGTGCATTCACCTAGTGTAGCCACGATGGGTGCATTCGATTGGCCCCCTTCCCCCCCCCCCCCCACTTACAGGACATGTGTAGTAATAACTGGCCATCAAATAGAGTACACAGATCACAGATCTACAAGTCCATGGGTGTTGCGAAGTTGCTAAACAAGCCATTGAGCTAAATAAAGGGTGTGAAGAGGAGGGACAAAATCGAAGCACCTTGGACAAGGCTAAGTGTGAAGGCATTATACCTGCACCTGGTTTTTGTGAGGGGATAACTCCTTGCCGTATTTCACCGGGGAGACAGTGAATTATGTAACACTTTTAATTGTTCCTCACTCACTTGCGGAGAATATGTTTTGTAACATTTTCTGCATCTACTGTGTGAAGGTGAACGAACATCCAGGAAGAATCCACAGGCTACTTTGCTTGAAGCGGTCCCCTTTTACTTATGTGCAATGTCCCCTTCAAGGCCTGAATGGAAGTGATTATGTAGGTGGTACGTGCCATTAGACATGTTGAACATGTTCAGGTCTTTGATGGGAAGAGCTCCACAAGATATCCTTGGTTTTAAATAGGATCTCAGGATCACCTTGAGTGCTGACATCAAGAAGAAAATGAAGGGAACCATTTATTGATATTGATATCGACAAGGACTCCTGACTGATACAGACCTGTTTATATTATGTCTGTGGTTAAACCTTCTGTACTTACAACCAACATACAGCCTGCATGTCTATAGTATGAAGATATGAATATGACATTGTTTGTTGTCATTGAAAATGTAGACTATACAGTCAAGATCTGAATTGCTTTTTAGGGAGTTCTGCCGTGTAGCTCTGAACTAATGGCTTTTTCAGATTTCCTGAATACAGTGCAGAACTAAGTATTCTGTGTGAACCACATGGTGTGATGAAATACTCTTAATAAGTACTAATGAATGGTGTGGTTCCGTTTTAGCCTTTCAGATGTCATGTCTGTATTCTTTTATCATGGATTTTGTCGTGAACTTGACGATCCGGGTTAAATATTGGTAAGAAAAATGCGACGACTCTCACATAACCAGCTGAACTCTATAATAAGTATGAAGCTTTATTCATACGATGACAGCTACTGAGCCCTCGGAAATTCATCAGCGCCCTCGGAATAAACAGTAAATATTGGACATACCTGAGAACTCAACACCAAACATATTTATTCAAAACACGCGCAGGCTAAAAAACAATAAGGGGACGATTGCATTCTATGGCAGATGAACCAACAATTAGTGACTTTAATAGGTTCTAATGTTTTGCATGGGAGAACAAACCATTGCCACGGGCAGTAAACATACCCTGGAGTCTCAAATTTATATTGTATTCTGTTCTAATTGGCTTGCAGTTATATAGAACATGTTCTCTTCATGCGATGCGCAATTTGAGAATATTTTGTTGAGTGTTAAGGAGTATAAAGTTTCTTGAAGTTTGCTGTCACTCTTTTAAATTGCTGTGGTAAAGTTGAATTTGACCCACGAGTACAGACCTGGATGCTGCACCTCATTGTAAGCTGCGAATCCTTCACCAGGTACATAGAATAAGGCAATGCCTCTTTTGCCGTACCTTACTGTGGGGGTGGGGTAATTACACGCAGATGTCAACTTGCAAAGTGCCTACCCCTGGTTTGTCCCTGCTCAATCCCTTGTGCTGATCAACCAACAAGAAGGCAACGGTTACCATTTTAAAGTCTCTGGTTTGTTGCATATGAGTGGGGTTTAAACCCTGGTCTCCCGGAAGAAAGGCCGATGCTCTACCAACTGTACAAGTGTGGGAGGCCAATGACACATGTGCAGGGGCTATCTACTGATTAGCCTAAATTACAATTCCTCATTTGACTCAGGGTATGGAGTAGGGGAATCTCCTTATGTGGGCATAATCAACTTACCCCTATTGCAACATTGCACCCTAATTTACCACCATCTAGCAACCCTAGCAAATTTGAAGGGCTCCATCTGGCCACACACCATCCTCCTCCTAAATTTGCGAGTCTTCGCGACTTGACACATTTGGGCCCTGGTTTATATTCTATGGATCTTAAATGTTTCTGAAAGGATTTTTGGGAAAGGAGTTCGAGGATAGTGAGAGAAGTCCCTACAAGTATCCTTGATGAGTATAAATTGTCTGATTTATTGTATGGTTGAGGCTGTGTCACAATTGTTGAGCGGCGTGGGAGCTAGCCTAACACGCGGAACCAGGGACAGCGCTACGAGGGGTCTCAGGGTCATAGACACTTTTTTGAGCAGTTTGGACCACTGAATTTGTATTTATGTCCACCCAAAGGGTCCAAAAAGGGGTTATAATATGACTCATTCCCCAAGAAGTGAAAGTGTTTTGTTAATTCAGGTGCTCACTGGACCCCAAAATTTAAAATCCCGCGCTAACCCTGGCCGGGGCCGCTTTGTGGAGACAATGAGTGCTTTGCCAATGACACACCAGAGGCTCTGATTATTCCATTCCTACCTGTTCCACAGATGGCTAGATTCCTCCAAGTCGCTGATGGAGCAGGGGATCAACGAGAGGGACGTTCTGCTGCTGCGCTTCAAATACTACGCTTTCTACGATCTCGACCCTGTGCAAGACAACATCAGGATCAATCAGATATACGAGCAGGCCAGGTGGTCACTCCTCAACGACGAGATCGACTGCACGGAGGAAGAAATGATATGTTCGCTGCTTTACAGGTACAGTACTAGGCACATAATAGTACAGTAGGCCCGAGATATTGTCACTTCTCATACAAGATGTCAGAAAAGATGAGATGTTTTCAATTTGGGGAAACAAAATGGCGGGGAGGAGGGATGGTTGTATTCTAGTCAGGATGAGCGTGTTCCTGTTCACAATTCTGTCTATTTGCATCCAAAAACTGCATAGGTCCTTTTTGTGACCGCTGACTTGCCTGTTGAACAACTCTGTTGTCAAAAAAAGTGGGCATGTATTACACAATTTTCCGTGACAAAGAAAAAAAAAGACAAAAACACAAAAGATGTGTGGAGATTTTCTTGCCATGTCTGTAACAATATCAACATTTTTTGTAACACCTCCACTGACTTGAACTGACAAAAACTGATAGAGCTACAGAAATGATAGCTATTTGGTCTCTGTTGTTGAGTTAGCTGTTGACAATCCTTCAAATACTGTGGAAATGCGCTTTCTAGAATTATTACCTCTCATCACCCTCAAATGACCTCCAATGGACCAGAGCAAAGAGGGACCGTCCTCGCTATTTACATACCATTTGAATGTGATAACGTTCTGTGTTCTCAATGATATCTACTTGCGGATTTTGCGGATTTTCCCTCGCGTTGACATTGAATGACCTGGACGGCTCGAGAAAATGATGGCGTATCTCTCATATCGCAATTTATAAATGTAATTTTAATTGGTTGAAATTTGTTTTCCAAATCTAGATATCAGGTTAGAAGCTCCTCGATTTTTTCACACTGATGCATCAAACCATGTTCCAATTGAATTTTATGCATCGATTTTTAAGAGCAAGAGAACATTATAATCAAGTTTATATTTCATAAAGTTTGGATCTGTGACCTGTCCCATTTTGAGATTACTATAGGACAGTGAATATGCTAATGGCTGCTGAATTCAGCGAAATAATAACTATATCGGACTATCCAGGCCCTTGAGTAAACAGAAATTATTTTGAATACCTATACAAAATGGACTGATAGGGAAGCAACATTCAAGGTACATTGGACCACTCAGACATATCCAGTGTACCTGTACATTCACAGTTTAGAGGAAAATTATATCATACCGAAGGAACGTCAGAACAGTCATGCGCGAGTCCATGAATTCCTTCTATTCCTGAAATTATATCTCTGACCCAACTTAGCAGCAGTATAGTAACGTGGGGTAAAAAAAAGACGTGGGGGATAGTTGGGGTATTAAAAAAGAGAACCCCCCTTACAGGTCAGTTGAGTTGATTTTCAGATGGTTGTTCATTGGACATTGATCCAGCAATTCTACAGTATATGTGACATAGTTCAATACTGGTGGTTCTCTAATCAAGAATATTGCATTTTTAAAGCAATAACACGGAAAAATGGCCCGGATTAAGTTAGGTCATATATCCGCAACATGGAAGTGTTCGCGGGATATTATGGTTTGGACCGTGTGCCCGCCGTCTCCGCCGCGCCGGCTCCGCCGCCGCCGCGCCGGAATACTTTAGGCGTTAGCGCTCTCATTCTTTAAACACTTATCAATGACCCAAACTTGACTACACATGTCGTATGAGTAAAATCTCGGATAAGTTCGAAAAATGGGCTATTATCGTATATTTGTTGCCTTATATTTCGCAGATTTTTCGCAAAATTTTCTTTCAGTGTGCGATTACACAAAACGTGGTAGTTGGGGAGGTAGTGGTTAGGTGTTGGAGCCGAAAAAAATGGCGACAATTTCAAGGTTCATAAGAGGTCAAGTTTGCATTTCTTTGGCCAGTATAGCCTAATTATAGCAAATGTATGTGATATTTCAAACTTCTTTGGATTTTCATGAAACTTGGTGAATCGGGCCAACTATCAGTGCCGATGAATTTTCCTAATGTGGCCGAGGTAATGAGGTCATCTTGCATGACTAATTTGAATAGTTGGCCCCAATTAGCAATTGGGCAAATTTACTAAACTTGGTTGGGATTCTCACGAAACTTGCCGTTGAGTAGGACCTTCTAACGTTCCCGATAAATTTATGCAATTGCGTTGATTGAAATCAGCTGAAGGTCTTATGTGTGTTTAATCTACATATTCGTTAGCATAATTAGAATAATTCAGCATTATTTCTCAACTTTTCGGGATTTTGAGAAACTTTGTGAATAGGCAATACTACCAGCCTGTAAAATTATTCAATTAGCATCAAGATCACTGAGGGTAAATTTGGGGGACTAATTTGCATATTAGTGTCCTGATCCAGTCAAAAATGATGAGTTTAATACTTTTTTAGCAATAACATTGGGACATGTTCATTGGAATGACCAAAGTCTCTAGGGAGGGAGGCATCACATGGAGTGTAACAATTTTCATTTCAAACCGCCATGTCATTTGATTGAAGGTCATTAAAGGTCAATTAGGGGGTCAAAAACTGATTTTAGACTTTTTTGGCAATAGCACTGGGTGTGTTAATCAGAATTGCAAAATGCTCCTAGGAGTTGGATGTATCACATGGAGAGTTAACAATTCTATAAAAACTGTCTTATCAGTAAAGGTCATTCGGGTCAATTAGGCGTCAAAACCTGTTTTTTGGCAGACGGAGATTGAATATCTGCGAAGGCCTGGAATGTTCACCATTGTGAGATAATCCTGTTGACCTCATGTGTGTGACCGCTGACCTGAATTTGACCTCTGTCGGTGTGGGTGGTCATGTGGTTGTTTGGTTGGTTAATGGTGAATCTGAATAATAATGTGCTTATTTAAGGAGTTACGGGCAAAAAAAGTAGAAAACTGGTTATTTTTGGATATGTGATAGAGCTTTGTGTGCTTTATGGAGGGAAAAACAACTCCCGCTTCGATCGGACACTGTACTTTGGTAGTTAAAAGGGGTCAAAGTTCAATTTTATACTTTTCGCAAGAACATTGGACATGTTCCATTGGGAATGCAATAGGTGATTCTAGGAGTGATGAATCACATGGCGTTGTTGTAAACAGTTTTTCATAAAAACCGCTCCATGTCATTGAGGTATTATTAAAGGTCACTTAGGGGTCAAAAAACTGTTTTCTGTCCTTTTTCGGCCAATAGCCACTGGGTGGTGTCATCAGAATGCAAAAAACTCATAGGAGTGGATGTATCACAGGAGAGTCAACACTTCTCATAAAAACTGTCAATCATTAAAGGTCATTCAAAGTCACTTAGGGGTCAAAAACGGTTTTTTGGCTATAATCGGAAAATTGAATATCTGCGAAGGCTGGATGGTTCACCATTGTGTATAATATTGTGACCTGCATGTGTGTTGGGACCTCTGACATGCTGAATGGATCTCTGCGAGTGGTCATGTGGTGCAAGGTTTCGAATCTGAATAAATGATGAGTATTAAGGAGTTACAGGCAAAAAAAAAGAAACTGGTTATTTTTGGATATGTAAGTGAGCTTGTGTGCTTTAGGGAGGCGAAACACTTTTCCCGCTTCGATCGGACACTTAAGTTGGTAGTTACAAGGGGTCCAAGTTCAATTTTATACCTTTTTCGCCCCAAAAAAACCATTGGACATGTTCAATTGGAATGCAATATACTTCTCGGAGTGGATGCATCACATGGAGCTTGTAAACAATTTTCATAAAAACCGGGGGGGCCAAAAATTCATTGAAGGTCATTAAAGGTCCACTTAGGGGTGAAAAACTGCATTTTAGTTACTTTTTCCGGCAAATAGACCTGGCGTGTGTTCAGGCAGAATGCTAAATGCTCTTAGGAGTGAATGTAGCACATGGAGAGAGAGTAACAATTCATAAAAACGTCATTCAGTTCACGGTCATGCGAGGTCACTTAGGGGTCAAAAACTGTTTTTGGCTATAATCGGAGATTGAAGATCTCGAAGGCTGGAGGTTACCATGTGATTAATTGTTGACCTGCATGGTGTGTGACCTTGACCTGAATTGACCTCTGTCGGGTGGCCATGTGGTTAAAGGTCGAATCTTGAAGAAATGTGCTTAGTTAAGGACGCACCCTGTCCGGGGTGTAGGGGTGCCTCATCAATTAACAAGTGCATTATGGAATGACCATTACCTGACACGTTGTCGCTTTCACAAGTCTATGAAGTCTTCCTTCCACGAATATTGTCGGTTCATGTTCACCAAATTCCTTGAATAATAAGAGATGCGGGGATATAGTACGTCTGGCGGTACACCCGCGCGACATTTCTAGGTTCACGCGATGTTTGGGCCTCATCCAGAATTATCACGGTCATGGTCAGTTAATTTTCATACTGTCCCTCTTCTAAGGTTGTCCCTACATGATAATACTAGGGAAAGTACCCTCCCTATTTTAACTCTCCAGGAGAAAAAGGCTGTCCAGTTTTTACCCAGGAGAAGAAAAATGTGTTTGGGGAGATAAAAAAAAAAACATCTTTTCCATCCCGAGAGGAGTGTTATTTACCAAGCCGTAAAGCGGAGTATTTATGTGAGTATGGAGATGATAGATGATATATTTAGGTAATTTCAGTCCACCATGGGCTGATTTTAGGTGACTTTAGGAATCAATTGCAAATAGCCGTCATTTTCTCAGATATATATTTACCTGTATACATACTTTGCTAAAACTGCCTTGAATACACCTTCGATAGGGAACGTCACTTATGCAAAATACCTAATTTTGGGGGAGGGGGTGCCAGGTCTCTTATTGTTGGTGATTGGTGAAATTTCCAAGTCTAAATAAATAAAAAATATTCAGGATTATAGAAGGATGTGCATGCTATCTACTGTAAGTTGACTCATTATTTGTAATAGTCAAATTTTATGATGGGGAGGGCAGTTTCCACTTGGGGTCATAGGTTCTCACACCCACCCCCCCCCATATGATTCTACCATTGCCATAAGGACTTGGGTCTCCCTGTTGCCACAGTGAGTCATTCTATAATGGCAACATAATCATATCTGTATTATCAAGCCACCATTTGATTCAGGGACTGACAGGTAAACCAACTTGTTTTATTTGGCAGGCAAGAAACCCTAACACATTCGCTGTGCAATAGGACATCAAGGCGCATTTAACAACAGATTCGCAGTCTAATGAATATAATACAAAGATTGATGGATCACGAAATTTCCTTGTGCAGGAAACCTGTCTGTGATATATTCACTCTGTCTCTTTTTTACCGAGGGAGTCCATTTTTTGACCCGAGAGCACAGTTTTCAGGGTTAAAAAAAAAAGACACGTTTTCAGGTATTTTCCCATTTCGTTATATGTGTGAATTACTACTTTTTCCATAGCATGTGTAAAGTTGTTCCCATTCACAAGTATAAGAATAAGATGAACAATATACATATGAACTATCTCTCGTGTATTCCAAATTTAGGGAAGGAAATGTATTTTTTTACCCATATTGCTATAATTGATAAATTAATATAGACACTATCCATCTAACTCAACTGTGCAGCATGTCAAGTTGTTGGCTTCTTGAATTAGTTGCTTAGTTTGCAATGACTGTAGCCAAGTTCAGAACTGGCCCCACTGCTTGATAGCTCATTTCAGGGCAAAAATGTTGTAAGACAGGGGCGAGGTAATATCGAACTGGTTTCCATGTGGCATTAGCATCACGTACAGCCTCTGGTTGTGACCATGGAATGGAAGTAGGATTACATTCTCTCGTTTGTCCTTTGATCCTTCATTAATTAATTGGTGGAAATGGACACTCTGTCGGACCTGTCATGCATGCTAAACAGCTGCCCGATAGGAAAGGCCTGTTCCTTATGGCGGTTCTTTTGATGCCCTTCAATAGGTCAGTGAATTTAGTTTAGGGTGTACTCGGCTGTTTGCCCGAAAAGGACGGTGAGTGAATGAAGGATAATTGGAATCATTGCTAGCTATGTGATGATGCTATGGTGTAGTCAATGTAATTGAGGAGCCCAATGGTCATGTACAGATTACCTTCAAAATACTAGCCACAGGGTGGCAAGAGAATGAGAATGTATCTGGAAAACCCCACACCCCAAATTTGGAGGCTTTATAGCATGTTTTGGCTTGTTGAGTCACTTCAATTGACTCTTGAGGAAAAATCCAATGGTGCCAAGGGCTGCCCATAGACTCTATATAGTGAATACTGCAATTTTTACGCCTTGTAACAGAAAGATGGAAGTAGGTGATTACAAATTTTCACATCGTTGAATGACACCAAAAGGCTGACACCTGGAAGAATGTATGGCCAAGCTGGGAGATGTAAGGCCAAGCTGGGAGATGTGAGGCCAAGCTGGGAGATGTGAGGCCAAGCTGGGAGATGTGAGGCCAAGCTGGGAGATGTAAGTCCAAGCTGGGTGAGAGTGTAAGGCCAAGTGGAGATGTACGGCCAAGGCTGCGGAGATGTAAGGCCAGGGGGAGAGGTAGGGCCAAGCGGAGATGTCTCGGCCAAGCTGGGAGGATATAAGGCCAAACTGAGGAGATGTAAGGCCAAGCTGGGAGATGTGAGGCCAAGCTGGGAGATGTGAGGCCAAGCTGGGAGATGTGAGGCCAAGCTGGGAGATGTGAGGCCAAGCTGGGAGATGTAAGGCCAAGCTGGGAGATGTAAGGCCACGGTGGGAGATGTAAGGCCAAGGTGGGAGATGTAAGGCCACGGTGGGAGATGTAAGGCCCAGCTGGGAGATGTAAGGCCAAGCTGGGAGATGTGAGGCCAAGCTGGGAGATGTGAGGCCAAGCTGGGAGATGTATGGCCAAGCTGGGAGATGTAAGGCCAGGCTGGGAGATGTAAGGCCAAGCTGGAGATGTAAGGCCAAGCTGGGAGATGTAAGGCCAGGCTGGGTGATGTAAGGCCAAGCTGGGAGATGTGAGGCCAAGCTGGGTGATGTAAGGCCAAGCAAGGAGATGTAAGGCCGTGCTGGGAGATCTGAGGCTAGAGTAAATAATTTCGAAGTCTGCAAATAATTACGAAGACTGCAAATAATTAATTAGTTAATGTGTACTGCTAAGTCTGTTGTACTTGCGCACACCCCAAAGGGTGGGGATTCGTAATGATAGAGCAATGGAGAGAATCTTGCCTGCAGTATACCCCCAAGCTGTTTAGTGATGAGCATGCACACTTACAATCGCGGTGAAAATTATATTGCAAACAGGGATGTGCGCAGAAAATTCTGAGTACCGGGTGAAACTTGGTCACAAACGGCAGTGGGGAACTCAAACCGACAGCATTGTATGTAATTTAATAGAAAACAAGGAGATGTGCCGGGTAAATTTGGCTAATTTGCCATGAGTGCCGGGTAAAAGGCCTGAGTGCCGGGCGTTACCAACCGGTGCCGCCGTCAGTGGGCCATCTGTTCGAAGAGAAAAAAAAAATCACTGCATTGGGAAATACTTCTTTTGTTCTAATGGTTCCTTAAAATCTGACCACCATACCGTACATGTCACTCACACACTGCTTGACCTTCAACTAAGTATCAGTTAGGACTTCACAATCTTCCTATATTTAGAGTGGTCATTGCCACTTTAGGCCAGAGTGATTGTATACCCTTAGGGGCCCCGTGTACTATTGAGCATCATCTCTGAATCTTGATATCTCCACGCCAGCAGATATCAATCAGTGAAGGTAATTAGTATGTGCTTGTTTGTTGACCATAACCTACTTCCAGAGATGAATGGCAGAAATCTTATTTAATTAAAAGACTTCATTGTTAGAATTTGGCCCTTCTCGAATTTAGTTTGTGTTTCCAAACAATAGGGCATCTGAAGTCCCAGATTATGAATTTATGATTGGTTGATAGAAATTGTAAAATTAATTCCTTACAGAATATAAGAAATTCAGATGTTGCCTTTCAACATTTACACAAACCAACAGTGTTCAATATACAGAAGACAACATTCAATGCTGTTGTGTTCAAATGCTTATGTCAAAATTGTGGGTTAATTGATTTAATATTCAAATGCAGTTGGTGAAAGTATGTCATAACTTTGGGTCTATATTTTTGCTTGTTTCCTGCTATAACCAATTCACCCATCCTTTTGATGCTCTTTGCCATAAAAAGTTCTTGAATAAAGCCAACTTGAGGGGATTCCCATTGCAGGGCAGAGTAGGAGAACAGGTCTTTGGTAATCCTTGCCTACTGGAAGGTTACGAAAGAGGCGGCAATGCCCCCTCATACTCATGGGCACTGCTTGCATGCCCCACGATGCTCATGGGCACTGCTTGCAGCCAGCGCCCGTGGAGCCTTGAGACCACTGCGAAAGCTTACAGTCCATTGTGCAATTGACTGCAAGCATTGTTGACTGCAAGCATTGACCGTGTTGTTTTTGGGCTCACACTAGTGAAGCTCACAGCAGAAGAAGAACAGGGATGTGTTTTCATTTCAGAGAATGTTTTCTGAGAATTTGCTGAAGAAAATTGGACCACTCATAGTCCTAAAAGGCATGTATCCCCTCGTTGCTCCACTGTAGTGGTTATCAGTTAATCAACTAGATAATACATTACTGGGGTTGGAGGGGGGGGGGGGGGGTGAGGGCCTTTGACCCATAGCTGAAGAAATAGCTGTGGGTGAAAAAGCAGGGAGCCACTGGGCGTAGTGACTGAAAAAAACCATCATTGGCGCACCACGAGATACTTATGTGCGATCTCCTCGTTCATTGAGCTATCCCCAGTTGCTATCCCCATCTGTGCATGCCCAATTATATATTTGCCCATACAAAACTATGTGGTCTTTGTGGGATTCCCTCTCGTTAGCCGCTTGTGGTGGCTACAGTTCATCGATCGCCCAATGCCGGAGATTGTGAGCTGACCACTGTCACAAGCTTTGTGGTCAGTGGGGGTCAGTCGGGAAGAGGGAAATTGTGTAAATTACTTTTGAACGTTTGTGTTTTAAAGTGGCTTTAATGGTGGGGGTCAAGTGGTAATTACATCACTGGCTTGACTGACTGTGTCAATAACCTCTTTCTGTGCTGAGAATTATAATTGAGGAAGATTAATGGGATTGAGCCATAATGTTAGTGAACCTGATGATTGTGATGTTTAGCACCAGTTCATATGAACATCATCAGTTACTGATTAGTCATAGAAATTGACCCTCATGATTCATTCTACCCTTTTTTGGTAAAAACAAGTTCTCCAAAGGCTTGCACCATTCCAGGTCGCTGAGTGGTCACTTCATATGTTGGCTAAGATTGATTATTGGTGAACTGAACCTTGTTTAGGGAACCACTGAAACTGCTATTCTCAGTTGTGAGCATTTTATCAATGTAACATGGGAAGCATGCATGATCAATCCTAAAACTGGGAAGATGGATTTTGTCCGAAGTTGGAACTGAAAAACTAAACCCAATCGAATCACAACACATTCAAACAATAAATCGACAATTCATTACTAAAGCTTCTTCATCACACATTCACACATGTATGCAAGTAATTATGTATGCCAAAACCGCATAATGAGTGCAAGTGTTCATGTCATGATCAAAACACATTGGATATCCTGTGTGAAGGATTCGCAGCTGACGATTTGGTGCAGTATCCAGGTCTGCACCCTTGCTGGGCCATGAGTAGGATTGATTCTCTGCTCGGCAAGTATACCATAAAAGAAATTTTCAAAAAAATAAGGTTGAACTTGTTGTCTCTTGTGTATCTCTTAAGAATAAGAAGAAGACATGAAAATACTCAAAGCAGTCAATTGACGGTCATGGACACATGCAAACTGACCGAGGCCTTGTTCAAAAGTAATAGTACCTGCTTGCTGGTATGGTTTGCAGTGTTGTAGGGTGCTTGAGAGAATCGTTTCTGTTCATAATTTATGATAATGTTCAATTTTCCTTCTCTCTTCTATTATTAACCAGCTCCAACAAGCCTAAACACTGACTCGCCAACAGAGAAGGATGGGCCCGAAGGACAGGACGACATAGACAAGGCCCTGAACAGTCTGCAGGTCTCATTGGAAGGAACTAATCTCAATGCAGGACAGGTATGCTTGAAGTGATGTGGACTGGGTGTAGCGTTGTATTGATGAAGCCCTATACCAGTAACCCTGACATAAATGCATGGAAGACAGGTACACTCACCAGTTAAGTGGTTCAGACCATTTAGATGCGACCCTGCTTCAGTGAAACTGACCCTATGTAGGTCGAGGACAGTGACTCTTGATCAACCAATCAAGTGGTTCGGAACAACGGTGTATATGTATATATTGTTTGAAAGAAATTCTGTTTTATCCAAACTGCTGCAGTGGAGGTAGACTAAATCTTCCTACACTAGGAGGAATCAATCTCTCCGTAGGATTGGTACCATGATGAGTTCTGCAATGCCTAGGCGGTTTAATCCCCCCCCCCCCCCTCCATCTTCAATGCTAAATTTAAGCTCTCCAAATATTCATGGATGTATACAAATTTGTTAAATGGATCAATGCACTACCTGTACGGTGGAGCCCCCCCCCCATCAAATGATGATTGTCTCTAAAACCATGCCTGATAGGGGTGACAAACCTCTCCCTTCACCCCTCTCCACCTACCTCTTTGCTGGCTCCACCAGATAGAGTAAAACCATGGAAGATATGGGCAACCTTTCCCCTCAGTGTGTGGGGTGGGAGATGGGAGCAGATGGGACAGGGAGGAGGCAGGGTGGGGGAGATGCACACTTCACAAACTTGTGTGCAGAGGCAAAACAGACTCAACCACATCAAATACTCTCTGGCCCATTGAAAATTGGCCTCAAGAGCTGAATGTTACCTGTGAGCCATCTTGTGTCGGTGGTGTAGGGCATTACTGGCAGTGGAGTGGTGCAAAGGGATATGGCATGTAAAGGTAAAATTCAGTTATCCTTCCTCTATAGACAGAACAATTAAAAGAAATCTGGCCATAAAAGATATAGTGGTAAGGTGATTGATGGTTTACTTATGCAACAAATGGGAGAAAATGGACATCTGTCTGTTATCTATGGTAGTACATAACATACAGTCTGCTATTGCTATCTATGGAGTGGTTGGCCCAGTTGGTAGTGTCGGCCTTCCACCCGGGAGACCGGGGTTCGATATCCGGGTTCGGGTCATACCAAAGACTTTAAAAATGGTACCTGTTGCTTCTTGCTGAGGACGCTCAGCACAAGGGATTGGAGCAGGGACAAACGAGGGGTAGGCAATTTTGCGAGTTGACGTTCTAGTGGATTACCCCCCACCCCCACATTAAGGTATATCGCCCAAAAAGGCAGTTGCTTATCTGTGTGTACCGGGTGAGGCTTCGCAGCGGACCAATCGGTACAGTATCCAGGTCTGCATCCTTGCTGGACCTTGAATAGGAACAATCCTCTTAAGTATACCATAAAAAAAGTCTGAGAAGCTCAATTTGTTCACAGGGTGTGTCGGAACATTAAAGGAAGCTAATAAGGAATGGGATATTGAATCAACCCCTAGAAGGAAGCAGTTATTGAGAGCACATGGCAGGAAGGCTTGACAATGTAACACTGGCATAATGCATCCAGGGGTAGGATTACAGTATTTTTAAAGGTCAATGCTAGGTTGATTTGAAACCTCGACTGGGTTCTGCCATATTTGTTGCTGGTCATCAGAGACTAGGACTCTTAAGACACTAAAACACAGACATGTTAGCATTCATTGGGTGTCACCTATCTACACTGAAGTCTTATCAGTCCAATCAGTAATTCCCTTCTGTTGAGATACATAGATATATCTGTGCATCACTATCATTTATGATTCTGTTTTCTTTAGAGTTCTCTCCCTCGAGTCTCAAAGTACTTGCTTTCCATTTGCTTCCCAATTTCTTCCTTATCCGAGTATTTCTAATCAGTGGAGAAGGCACAACCCAATTTATTTTGTTGATCGCCAAGGCTCAGCTCCGCTGTTCGCCTCATTTATCTTGCCGGTGCGTCCCTGGGATTGTCACGGAATTCAGCTCCCCCGTCACATCGATGTAGGAAACAGCCAGAATGGATCTCGAGAATGGAGCATTTTTTATGAAGGTGCACTTAGGCACAGCGGTAGTTGAATTGGAGAACTGAGCTGATCTGTAGCTGAAGAATAGTCAATACCTTTTGCAAAAAAGAGCGAGGTATGTTTTGAGAGTGGTTCCTGGGTATGTGCAGCTTTCTGAAAAATTTGTTCCATATTCTACATAAATGCTTCTTCCTTAATATAGTGCAAAATTCAGGAATAACAATTGCTTAGGGAGAAGCCTCTTGGTGGGGAAGAAATCCATGAGTGTGAAATTTGATAACTAGGGCTGAAAAATGTATACCATGGTAAATCTATTGTAACGTATTGTTACGTCTCGTCTTGTTGACTTTTTGAGGATTTCATGACATGACAGGGGAGGTAAGATTGCAAGGGTTTGCCCGATGTCACCATAGACTACACTGTGATTGCTGCAATTTTGCCCCTTGATAACAGGAAGATAACATGAAGGTTTCGAATGGACATGAATGAGATCATTTCTAATATCATGCAAGTAATGTTGTAGATATCTAGGCTAATCTCATCTACAGTGTTTGTTACAGGGTTCTCAGAATACATGTTCTAACCTCGACTCTGTATTACTGGGCAATCCTCCTCCCTCCCTCAGGGCATGACAAGGGGAATATTGCAATAGCCGATTGTGGCTTATTGATGCACTTGGATCTACTCACCTTCATTCTGGGGGTTTGGCTTACATAGTGTATTATACAGGGAGCACCAGAAGTCATTCACAGGACTATTGTACTTTACTAAAATATGAAAACCAGATATCTATGAACCTAGTGATTTATTATTTCACACCTTGAGAAAAAAAACAAGTTAACATAACTTGAGTGTGGCAATGACTGAAGAAGTTGGATTGTGTTGGACTAATGAAAGCCATGGATCAGTTTCCTCATATGATATATAAGATATAAGGTAAGATATAAGAATCTTATTGACCATAAAAGGAATTAAACTTCACTTCACTTCATCTCATACAAAAAACAGTTAAGAATACGAATATACAATTTATAAGACAATAAAATACAAAACTGCAACAAGACTAATACCCACTCCAACATTCTGGCACATTGCACATACTTATTTCCTACAAAACTCATTGGCAAGATTTAGAATAGATCTGGGAAGAAAGACCGTCTATTCCTCTTGGTTCAGCATTTAACAACAATCGGTTTGCCTTTTCGACTGCTGTATTTAACCCATAGAGCATAATTAAGAACTAGAGTGCGGACTGTTCGGCATGCACGCATCAAGGAAGAGCCTACACCACACTCAAACATATATTACAACTTTGTAGTTAACTGCTCGGCATACGCGGGCGTAAAACCGTAATCAATTGCGTTGGTTTTCGTACAGGAATCCGCAATACCAGGAACACGCGCAAGGAACTTGCTCCGGGCAATCTTTAACACGCTTCTGTTTGTAACAGACATGATTATCATTAGTTATCTTGGTCCTGGGACTGGCAATCACCTCGCTTTCCTAACTATTGTATTTAACTTAGCCATGTCTCTTATTGTTGTATTACCTCCCCATGCGGCAAACAAAACGTAATAATGCTCTTGATTGTCCCCTTATAGAAGAGAGAAATGAGGGTCTTGTCTATTCTGCATGAATTGAGCTTCTGTAGTAAGAACATACGTCGGCAGAGTGCCGTGAGAGTCAAGTGTTTCCATGAAACATGTGTCTTGTTTCTCGTGTGAATGTAATCTTAAATAAGAAATTTCATGCCTGTGATGTTGAGTCCCAAATTTCATGCCTGTCCGCTCACCCCCTAGGCCAATGGCTCGACGTTGCTACAAAGCCCTCATATCTGCCTGCCATTCACCAGCCAATGTCACGTTACTGTTTTCTCTTACAGTTCAGTGACTCTCCTACCATTGGCAGATGTGCCTCAACTGCCACTCATTGCTGGGTATTTTGACAGCCACGTCTGTCAGTGACCGATGATGATTATTTTATTCTTCACACTATTAAAACTGATCTTCCCCTCCTCTCTCCTCTCTCATTTTGTAGAGTGACATAACATCTGTCCCAGAGCTAAATGACAGCTTGAAGTTCTTCAGGTAAGAATCCGGCTGTTATCAATCGAGTTGAACAACTGCTGTGGCACGGTCATAGGCCTGAAAGATTTGTGCCTCAACTCAACTGGATAATTCTTCACAGCGCATGAGTGCAAATTATCATACGTTTGTGACGTGCCAAAATTGGGGGAGTGTTAGTTGATAAAGAAGCAGTAGTGTAGCAGGATATTTTCTGGGGAGTTCTGACAGGGAGTCCAAATCTTGGAAGGCAATTGAATGGGACAATAGATTCAATATGGTGCAATATTTGTTGCAAAAACTGAAATTTGAACGAAGAATTCCCCACTAATTTTCTAATAATTTCTGAGCTCAATGTTTTCTGGTCATGGGGGAGGGCATTTAAACCCCCAAACCAGTGACCAAGTGACCAAGACATTATGAATCAGCATTTTTTTAACCAATGACTGTTACTTCATATTCAAAAATCAGTAAGGCATAGCTAAACTGATTGGAGTATTTGCTTCCATATCACAAAAACTGATTGAAATGGAAATCTGAGAATGGAAAAGGGGATAGATGTTGCACCAGCCCCACTGCCTGATGGTTTTTTATCCTGTGATAATGTACCTGATATGTGATACAATTAGGTATAATTACATGACAGTGATATAGTGTACTGCGTCATGAGAGACCTGAATTAAAATTTCCTATCTGGCTTTACTAATGCAATGCAACCCAATCTTTACAAGCATTGCGAAATTTAATGTTCTGATACTAATGTTGTGATATGGTCTGTCATGTTAGGACGGCCACAGACCTAGAACCATGCCCAACAGGCATCCAGGCCTACATAGGGTTATAGCCCTGTTATAGCCCATAGGACCATGTTGTGTTGATGTAAGCTAATATTATGAATGCATTGTTATAAACCTGTCAGACGATATCATTGGTGGTATTACCACTATAAACATGCTTTCATGATTCCTATCTTATCTGCATGATAGGGGCACAGTACATTGTATTGTTATGAAAGACTAAGCATACAAAACTCCCTTTGCTGATATTACCCTGCCTTGCATGTAACCCAATCCAGAAATATGATATAGAAATGCTGGTGTATTCCAATTATACCTACTATGGCTGATGTCTACAAATTCTTACAAAACTGAAATATCACAGTTCGTTGATGTTTCAAGAGTGACCTGAAATAATTATGAGGCCAAATTTTCACAGTAAAAATCAGTTGGGATTCTCTGTTGATCCCAAATTCATCTTGCGGTTCTCGCAGTTTCAGTTTGAGTTATTAGCAAAAAAAACTGTTTGCTGGCTATCATATCAACAAGGGGGAAAAAAGTAGGGAATATTAATTACTCTATTATGAGTAATGCTGATCACTGAGCTATCATTGTTACTGTTTGGTTTGGTTTAATAGTGTATTTGTGCTTGTATCTGTGTGTTTTTGTGTGATTGATTAATGTTTATAGTACGATCAATTGATTGATATATTGAAAAGAGACCTTGACGTTTTTATTATAAATGTTAAAAAGTGATAGTATATCTATTATTATAAATAAGATAACTTTTGGCTGAAATGTCTTGGTATGTTGCCAATTCGTGCTAATACATCGGTTGGAAGTGTTTCATAGCCAATGCCCACTTTATTCTGGTGATAACCATGTGTTCCTCGGATGAAAGTGAAGGGTTTCTGGTGGTAATGGAGGTGTAAATTTTATCAAACAGTGCCGAACATTATACAGTTCTGGAGTATAGTTATTATCTGGCATGAAAAAAAAAACGTGCCAATGGAATTAACAGAGTAGTTTTCGCTTCCCCTCCCCATGTCAAACATAAATTGGTGATAGAAAAAGATTAATAGGATTAATCAGTGAACATTATTTTCTTTTCTCTTGTCTTGAGTTACTCCTTCTTATCAAGCCCTATCTTGAGCTAGTTATCTGAACTAGATTAGGGCCGGCCGTTTTTTCAGCTGAAGTTGTACATTACCACGGTTTGTATGTGAAGACATACTACCCTTACGCACAACACCCTGTTCACCTGGGGGAGATACCTTTTGTTCCTAGTGACACACTGACAACAGAACCTAATGTAAGAAACTAAACGCCATGCTAGAGAAACCAAGTACAATGGAAATTGAGTGAATTAGTTAGGTGTTAAGGGTGGTAAAAGTATAAATTGAATGCTGGATGATGAATGACATGAAAAATTTATCTTGTTGGTTACTATTGTATTTTTCTGTGTGGCATGCAAGTGGTGAGCTGCTGGTTCTGTGCAGTGTTTGGTATGAAGCCGCTGCAACACTTAGCGAGGCATCGTTATCTAATAAATCGTGGATAAACCTCATAATTTGTTTTGTTTCCTACAGGCCGAAGAAATTCACCCTGAAGAGCTGAAGCGTGGTTACTTCATCTTCCGCGACACAACACTTTCCCCAGTACAAAGACTGCCCAGGACACTTCTGGATCACCAGTGTCAAAAGCTCAATCTCAAAGGTAGTAGTAGTAGTAGTTTAGCAATTCTAACAATTGACGTCAAAACTTTGGTTTTATTTTAGTCAACGAGGGAATCTATAGTGATTGATCCACCCTAGAGCCGATTAATGCAATTACATAGTCCTGATCTGGAGGTCAGTGGGGAGACCTATACATACTCGGGATAAGATGTTCAAGTGTGACTAAACTGGGAGGAGCCTACTTCGACAACAGACTCATCTCTGCTCAGATGGATGTGTCAAGGATTTTCCCATGACTGGTAATTAATGGTGCGTTCTTTCGAACGGGTTGGACTTTGGTAATTACCAGATAGAGGGAATACAAACCGTACGTGCTTCCAACGGTTACGCGGCCGCAAGTAACAAACCCTGCTTGGTTTTTGTCCGCTCTACCCGGTTATATGTAAATCAAAGGTCAGAAAGGACGCCGCATATAGCCCCGCCACATTGCTCCAGTTGCCGCTTGATGAAAACTTTAGGCCGTTAGCGAATAACTCTTTTACCTTCATTCTGATTGATATGTGAAACATGGTATACAGTTCCACCTTAGTGGAAAGTTGGATGAGTCAAAGTGGGATCATGGCAATGCTTGGGGGCTGCTAATTTGCATAACTCGTGAAATTTTTAAGTTAGTCGGATTTGAAGAAAACTTTGATCAGATTTGAACGAAACTGGTGGATGGGGGCTACCATTTGTTCCTGGACAAAGTTGAAAGTCCTTTCAAGGCCATCATGGGTCAAATATGCATAACTTATATGATTTTTTTGTAAAATTCCATGGACTACAACAAACTTGGAGATGAAGGCTATTTTGTTTCTGACCAAAATGGAGGTCTTTGTGGGGTGTTAGTACTCTTCCCAAGGATTGATAAAAAGCGGGAAGGTGAGGGAGGAATATACACGTGGGCGGTACCCCGCCACCCATGTCTAGTTAGTGAGTGGGTTACAGGTAGGAGAACGTGCCTAAAAATTCCTGCTATGTATACTCTTTTCATCCAGTTAAACCGGGTATGCACTCAAACACAGTGGTGACCTCACTATCGCAGCACTGCCTTCGTGAGGTTTGGTGTTGTAGCAGAAACTTACCCTCATTTCCTACTACATGGGTGACCTGGAGACCTGGGCCTCACCCACAATTGTGGGAATGTGTACAAACACCTGCGGATATAGCGAGTATGCTCAATCATTTCAATCATCGATCTAAACCAATACCACCATGTACAGTAGCAGGCTATGATGTAAGTCACTGCACATTTTCAGTGTCAAGATGAATCACAATTATTTGGGTTTTAGTCTTTTATTGCTCACTGTTCTGAAAACCTTGCAATTTTTCAGCCTTCTCTTAAAAAAAAAAAATCCTGCTGACCAGAACCAAAAAAATGTCCCGATTTAACATGCATTTCATAAACAGCAAATACATCACGATATTCCCAGGTATAGCTGGAATAATTTTTGATGAGGAATACAATATCCAGTTGTGTGGCTGTGGTATGGTTGCAATATAATGTTGTAAGAACTTGGTCTTATACATGCGCAAAATAAAGCCCAGAGCAATTGAGAGGTATAATATCGAAAAACATTTGTTTCACTTTCGTCGCAATTCCAATGCTGCCATTAACAAAAGTGTAGCTGTTTGTTAATTTACTAAGCTATGTTAAAGCACAATAAGGACAACCACAGTTTTTTAAAAAGTGTATCTGTATCACATATAGTGTTCATAGTGACCTGGGCCTTGAAGGGCCAGAGTCACACTACAATGATACTGATTGTGCTCTGATCAGATTTACCCTGATTTGGGATCAAATGTCAATCCTTCCCTTGCAAGTTTAAAACACCCAGCCAGATGATAAAATTAGCTTCCTATGAAACCCACGCAAGGTCGATTGCCCTTCCTACTTTGAGATTTATTCGTTTATATTCGTCAGAGGGCAGTTTTTCGCTCTATGACGATACTAAGTAATGTTGCTCCCTAGGATTCTTCTGATTTGGAAAAGGTATTAAAAGGTGTTTACTGTCTCTTGTCAAGACATTAGGGAGCTTAGATTTCACGGCGGCAACGGCAATGTATGACCTAATGTTTTCCACATTGTAGCCGGTTGTAGATGCGCACGTATGCTGGGTTCAAGTTTACGTTGTAGGGTCAACGTGAAAAGTGAGTGACTCCCGTCAAGAAATAGGTCATGGGAATTCTTTGTTTGGTGTTGGGAAAGTCATGGAAATTGATTCACCAGGATTGCAGGACCCTGTTTATGATTATGACAATCCAGTCACACCATGTGTTTAGACGTTCCTATGAATATTCAGTGTTTTAATTAAGAATTGTATTCCCTGGGTAATGCTACTATGATGCGATCTAATTGGCACAGCACGTGAAGGCTGACAGCCGATCAGTACTCACACATAGGGTTAACTGCACAGGGTCAAGCAAGATTATTTTGATCAGTCTGTGCATAGACCCTGTGTAGTCACGCTGTGGTACCATTTATGGCACTCGTATACGTGGAAATTTGGCATATTCATGCCCTTACCACCACATCCAAAGAGTCCTACAGGACATTTTTATCAACACAGATCACAAGATGTATAACTCCATGGGTGTAGCACACTGGAGAAGAAAGCCATCTAATCACATAAAATCTAAATAAAGTGGTGCTGAGAAACAACAATCCAAAGTGTGTTGGATGAGATTAGTACTGGTATTTAGGACATTACCGCATACCTCTATAGTTGGCCCATTGAAATGGAAGGAAAGTTATGTAGCAGTCCATTGAAAATTGTCACAGTGTGACCAGCCTGGTACCCACTCATGGTACTGTGTGTGGTGCGATCCATAAATTACAGAGTAAAGGAAACAATCTATTGGTCCTACAATGGAAAAAAATCTTAAGGGAAAAAAATCACAGAGCTGAACTTGGCAATAAGTTATGCAAGAATTTGTACGTGCAAGATATCGAACTGCAGACTTCTAAGTATGTCATTTCTTTTTTTTCAGGTTGTGAGGTTGCTCCGGATGTTAATATTTCTACCGGCAAGTTTGGAATCAAACTCCTGGCTGAGGGGCAAACAGAGCTCTGGTTACGATGTGATGACGTAAGTATGCCATGGTTATACTCCCTCGATCAATGTTGTCATGAGTGACAGGCATTCAAACGTATTGATCGATGATTTGTAATGTTAACTGAATGTTGTTTGATAGCACAAAATTCACTGCGCTCCCAACCCACCTTAACCTCTTACTAATTAGCAGTTGCTCCTAGTAACATCTAATAGGGCTGTTTTACAACCCCGCTCCCAACTCCATTTATAATTGACACAATGTAGGGACAGCATTCTTGTTTCGCCCGTTGCATAACAAGCAGGTCTCCTTGTATCGTCTCAACTTTCCTTCATTATCGTTTACGATTCCTGTACCCGATACCTAGATTATATGGATTTTATACAGATTATTACGTGGAATTTTCACTTTGCACGGAATTTTCTGAAGGATATCAATAAGTACCTCTCTTTCTTAGGCATTCATTCTCTTTAAAGAATTTGTGCTTGCATGAAAAGAAGTGTTTAACATTTCAAGACAACCCGCAGTTCATTGTGTGCAGTCACATATCACACGAACTTTGTAATTTAGTCAGGAATAACTTGTGACTTTTTTTGCATTTGCTGATTAACTCATTGAATGTGTTTGAACCCCCACCAGGCTGACCATATGCTAGTGGATGGCAGCTTGTCGACTGGCCTCCAAGGGCAAGACGATGGCTGACAGCACGTACAACAATGAGCTACAGAGCATACAGGCCTTCCTGGCTATGCAGCAAGGCACCCAGGATACAGTCACGCCCACCATGCCAGTGACGTACCAGACTTCCAACCCGAGAACTTGTCTCACAGCGATACTTGAAGAAGTTCAAACGCAACCAGGTGAGTTGACAAGGAACTAAACTGAGATGTTAGTTCTCTCAATTCAAGTACTGTTTCCACTCTGAGCAGCCCTTCCTGGGGAGTCATATCTGTGGAAGGGAAAGGGCCAAAGGGGCATTCCGGAGTAAAATAGGCAGTGCAATGCTGCACTTTTGAAATTAATGGCCAGTAAACAACCTCACTTGTACGGTAGCCAAAAGCATTCTGTACTCCAAAGGACAAAGTATGTGTGACTAGTTCAGGTTTAGTTGGCTAGTTGGCTTTATTCACTTTATTCAAGAGTAACAGCAGAAAGTGTGTTGAACTATTTTATTGAATAGAGCAAAGAGTGGCAGTGTTTATACAGGGCATGTGTGTGCAGGGTTGACTGTCTTTAACCAGGACAAGGGTAACCAGTGATGTCCAACTTTAGGCAGGTTGTTTCACAATAGTACTGCAGCCAGATGAGTTCACGATGCTGGCATTGGAGGAAGGAAGGATGAGTATTTCTCTATTGAGGTAGATTACCTGTCCGTAGGTTTCCCCACCATACCAATCCTTATAGTCCATCCTCACAAATTTGAGGCTGTCTCTGTACAACACCTTTTTGTCTCGCCTGAATGAAATTCAGGAAGAGCTAGTGGTCAATATAGAGGGTGGTGTGTGTGTTATGGCACACTTTCTGTTTAACAGGATTTCTCACAAACCGTGAGCCGAATATGACAACCATGTGTTTGTAGCACCGGGATTGGGTGTACACGATCTGATTAAATTTTGGGCAGCAAAGTTATTAATGACGGTGGCCATTAGCTTATTTTATGTGATTCATTGTTTGTGCTCGTTAGCAAGATTATGCAAGAACTGTATGTGCTACAGTGATGTCGGTGGAATGTAGGACCTGGATGACAGGTTGATGGACTGATTGGATTTTCTGCCTAGAATATGTATTAAGTGGTCTAATTGTCATAATTTATGCAGATTATTCAAGTTGTCGGATTTCCACGAAACTTGGTGGATGTGGTCTACCATGGTTCCCGAGAAATTAAAAAGTGAAGTCGGGGTCACTGAAGGTAAACTGTAAGGTGCTTTTTTAAACACGCTGAATTGCGCATACGCGACAAAGACTATTTTTCGCTCCTGTGTTATTTATATGGGTCTATTAATTAGGCACGCGATCCGCGTATGTGCGATTTTTTGTCGCGGGTCGCGACAAAAAACGAATTGTCCGGTGACAATTTCAAATCGCGTGTCGTGCGCGACAGCTCGCGATTTTTTAAACGAATGGAACGCGAATTGATGACACCGTTATACTGAGAATTTCAGTATTCTGCTGCAAATAGGCATATCGTGTCACATACATCGTGCAATTCCCTTTGTTTCGCCTGTTAAAATAGGCCTACATAGTCTATTGCATTTTCTAAATGGACTAGGTTCGAATGAGACGGCATGATGGAGATTGTTGGAGAGTTTTATAACCTGATCAGTGGGAATTCTCCCCAAGGTCTCGGGAATCTTCTGCAATCGGGTTGGATAGATGTACTCGGGGAATCGACCAGCCCCGGGAATGTATATTTCTAGCCTTCTTCTGACCCAACCATTGGCATAATTAAATAACCAAAAACTACATGAACACGTCATCCCGGAAAAATGTCATGCCATGTCTATAAACCCATGTCACTCATGCATGCTCTCCAAAAACAAAAGGGTGAAATTTCATCTAATGAAGTAGTCACTCAGCAAACCTCGAATGTAGAGTAGAATTTCACTCTAATAGAGTGAAGTTATCACTCTTAATGGGCGAGATCCGTACTGTGCTCTCTATGGAAACATTGGAGTGGTCATTCAGCACACTTCGAATTCCACTCTAGAACAGTGAAGTATGCTCCATAATGGGCGAAGATTCTCTACAATGGAGTGAAATGGAGTGATGATCACACCCACAGGTACATGGAGTGTAATGTACCTCTGTTGTTGAGTAGTGTGTCAACCCCATATTCTGGAAATTCTCTGAGGGACATACAGGTTCATAGCCTTATAGGCCCATTAGCCTACAGTAACAGTTGTCGTCAATTGGTGAATGATGAAACGCGTCTCTCTGTATTTTCTCCAATTAGGAGGTATATCCTGTGGCAATAATGACATCTTGCCTAAATTGATGTGCTTTGCTAGCGCATGTTTCTTGTAAGTTTTCGCGTAAATAGCGATGAATAGGCAGATCATCTAGTTCTTGGTTTACCTGCAAATTTATTTCTGCGAGTCGCGATTCGCGGGCCTAGTAAGTAAATACCCCGCGACTCGCAACACGTCTTCGTCAGGCGAATAACGTATCGCCTATTCGCACGCCTAGTAAAAGCAGCTTAATGTGTCTATTTGCATTTTTCAAGCAATATTCGAAAGTTCGTTGGATTTCCACAAAACTGGGTAGATGTGATCCACCTTTGACCTGATCATTTTGAAGGTACAGCTGGGGTCGGTAGAAGTCATTTGTCTTGCCTAATTTGGATATCTATTCCAATGTCCCACTGGGTAAGAATTTCGCCAAACCGTAGGTATGTTCAATTCACCGTTTCTGGTCTGATGTGTTTGATGTTCCGAATTTTGGCTTGAATTCCATCATATAATAGCTTCTGTTTAGAATGAAGCACTGAGGAACGAGTAAACCATAGCTCCTGTGACAATTGTGCTGTTATAAGCTGCCCACAAGCAAACCCTCTCTTACCAACCAATTGGTTTAGGTTGGTTAGACCTTCAAAAATACTGTAACCTTCTTCTTTCCTCTCTCTGCCTCTTCGGGACTGGGACAGAGTGGAGGTTTCCTTAAGATATTTTGGGACATCTTGACTGCAGCGTGGGGATAATTTGTTGGTGTGCGGGGGAGGGTGTTTGCTGCCTGGCAGGGAGGAGAGAGATGGCATGTCCTGGCTGCTTGGAAATAAAAGGCAATGAATAATGAAGGAAATGATTTTAAAAGACAAAATGCCGGGCGCTAAGGGGATTTAGGCATCACGTGGGATTTTGGGTCAAAGAAGTGAGTTGTTCAGTAAGTGCCATCATAAAATGTCTACCTGTTATTGCTGATTAATGCCTTATGCTACTAATCATTGATGGTGACATTTGTTCTTGCATTTCTAGATTGCCACCAAGCTCTGGAAGGCTCACGGTGGTGTAAGGAGGTCAGACAGCAGGCCCAGGCCCAGATGAGCTTCATCAGGGCGTGGCAGGCACTGCCCGAGTATGGCATCACATACTTCGTTGTCAAATTCAGGAACAGCAAAAAGGAGGTCAGTATCAATTTTCAGACTGCTGCTTTCCCCTAAGGTATATATACTCTACTATGCCTTTTGAGGGCCCATTTCAAGGATTCTGATTTGCATTTTCATCTTCTGAGTAAATCAGAGGTATTCACTATTGTTGCAGCAAGTTTCCCAGGGCAGAGGGTCCATGCTAGTGTGGAAGGAGTCCTGATTTGAATGTTCAATATATTCTGATCACACTGAATGCATTTAAACTGAAAAAGTGGGTTAGGCACCAATGAACAATGCATTGTTGAAATTTTGAGAGGTTTCGCTTTACTCAAATCATTTTGGCATCTTACTTGTAGAGCTGTTCGGGGTGCCTTCAACCGACTGATTAAGTTTGACATCAATTCCGGGGAATCTCAGATAGACCTGGCGGTACAGCACGATGACTGCCTGCACGTCAACTGGGAGGTCAAGGAGGTCATGGTCGAGATGGAAGAGGAGAAGATCCAGTTCTCGTGCTCCAGCGCCGATTGCAAGATTGTCCACGAGTTCATCGGGGGTTACATCTTCCTCTCGATGAGGTCTCCAGACCAGAACCAAACCCTCGATGAGGAACTCTTTATGAAGCTGACCGGTGGCTGGGTATGAGGGTGCTTCGCTTATGGGGAAGTGTAATCATAGCATGTACAGCATGGTAGCCGTGGCACGGCAGTGCACTAATCCAGGAGGGAGCTGACTGTAGCAGCAGGGCTTGGTGGGAGCATGCACATGTGTGCAGGTTGTAATAGAGGGATGTAACATTAACGTTTGTATGTGTCATGATGCTGGTAACCCTGCCCAAAGTTTGAGAAAACTGTTTACCCAAAATTTACAGACAGGGGATTGGTATTTTCCTGTGAGTTATGGATGCCACTAGTTAGAGCAGGTTTGAAATTGAGATGCAAGCTTCGATCTAAAGCGAAAGTTAGTTAATGATGGTAAAAAATATTTGTCTCGATGAGGTCACTGCGCCTGAATCTGGTGAGGAATTGATCATTAACCAGAGAGGTTGTAAGAAGATGAGCGACATTTTTAGGACACAGCATGGCCATGTCAGCAGCTGATGACCTCTAACTGTGGAATCACTGCTGAGTAACCCAGTCCTCTATATTACACTTCCTTGGGCTGTTTCAAAAAAGGAATCCATTGAAGAAAGTTTCTGAGATTAGAAGGGAAAAATGACTGCATTGCAGATGAATTTATATGATTGAGATGCACACGTGATCGGAGCCGGGTGATATGCAACAATACCAGATGGTGATATATGTCCAGTTGCTCGTTACGGATTGGCTTCTTCAGAAATTTATCCAGACCATTTTTGCCTATGACATCATTTTATAGCCCAGAATGTTGACCTCATTTGGCCTTTTTCATGCCATCAGAGCCCTACAAAAAACTGAGGCTCAGTAATGCCTATGATAAGGGATTAGAGTTGTATATATATATTAAATGTTTCAGTTAAAGATAGATTTTGATAGACATTTAGTGCTACAGTAAGATTTAAATTTTTTGGTTGTCGACTTGCTTGCGAGGAAACTCCTTTATTTAGAATGCATGTTGGCTTGCTGCACCTCGCTTAGCCCTCAACAGGCCGCTAATTTCCTCTACACAACAAGAAGACATACTCTACAACTGGTCTATAGCCCATACTCCCCCGATATTGATCCCAGATGAAGCTTTTATAAGTGGCATTCGTTTCGAGGAGATCGCTCACGAATAGGGACACTTGCCTGGAACGCACCTTGATGCATCCGCCTTCCCATTCTATACACTTGGCAGATCAAACTCTTATTCAGCCATCCAAATCTCTGAATTAACCCCACTAGCCAGCCTCATGTCATGGAATATGTGGTCTGTTCCCCAAACAGGTTATGTGGTGTCACCCCTCAACTGGCACCCACCCAGGCAGAATTGGGTTTGTGCAAGATCATACATCCTGGATAACTAGGTGCACTAGATCCCTGCCATCTTTCTGGGGACAACTAACCGTGTCCAAAACCCATGGGATATATGGTGTCACCCCTCAGCTTACACCCACCCAGACAGAATAGGGTGTGCAATATCATCCAACACTAATAAAAGGTCACTTTTATCCCTGCCATCCTCTGAGGTACCACTAACCTGTCCAACCCATGGAATATGTGGTGTCACCCCTCAACTGGCACCCACAAGATCATCCAAAAGCAGTTGCATGATCAATGTCTTTGAAATGGAATGAATGGAGTAGGACTTTCATGGTGACAAGTGCGTGCCATAAAGAAAAGGGGTAATGCTCCTTTGCAGATAAGACTGACTAGAAAGTGTCCCATTGAATTTATATCATTGGTTAGTCTTTTGTTATATCAGTTACTTCGATTGATGGTAACCAGTGCATCCAAAACCGATTCAATATCTGTACAAGTACAGAAATACAGATGCAAGGAATTTACCCTCATTTTGGTGGGCAAACTGCTTGTAAATTTCTCAGCACATTTGTCTTTTTGCTATGATTCATTATTCTCCAGCAACCTATACCACAATGATCTATTTATTTATACCCTGTAAGAATTATGCATTATTGGGTAGCAAGACTTGTTTTCTTGTACTTGCATGTGTGTCAGTCATATAAGAGCAACTGATAGTACAATAACTTTAAATAGGTAGTCTTCCATAAACAACAGTAAAGCATTATTATCCTCTATTACTTTTAATTTCCCTGAAATGGTATCGGGACGCATTATAAATTTGGTGAATCGTTGATTTTCAGCCATTAAATCATAGACATGATACCAGGCATCAGATAACTTTCAAGAAAGTGCAACATCTCATCACGGAAACTGGTATCTTCAATGTTTTAGATGAACAAAAATAGGAATGGGATCCCAGAATTGTGTTTGACAGCAAATACAACTTTAAAGTATTATATCATTTGATAATTCACTAATCTTATTAACATCCTGAGGCTTATCAGTTTTTCATTTTTCTTCTCAGACTCGAATGCGAAACATCATTGAAATATCGATCGATTTGTCATACTGGGTATTTATTCCGACATTATGCATGCATGAACAGGGAGTCAAACATAATAGCATTGTCGCTGTAATGTGGCTGCACCCATGGGAGGCCCTTCCAGGGACGCAAAATATGTGGCATAACTGTTCAGTGTGCCAGGTGTGAACAGCAGGGGTTGTGCACTATATAGCGTGGGTGTGAAAAGTTACCACTGATCAGGGGTAATGATTGTGAAGCGCTTTGAGCTGTGGTTGCCACATGTAAGGCGCTACAAAAAATCGAAATCATTATGATAATAACTCTGTCATAGCAACTTTTTTTTTCTATAGATTTATTACACAAATAATACACTTATGCGTTTCATTGTGGGTAAACATCTTTATTTTCCAATGATGTCCCAGCTCTCCATGATTTGATTTCATAATTCAGAGACCATGACAAATTTTGACGTCCTACAAGCTACAGTTGTAAATCTTAGAGATTACTACGGAGTGGATGTACCATCATACACATACAGACACGTAAAACATGTATGTCTCTTTGATATATTTTGCACATTCCTTAATTGGAACAGTGGTAGAAATGCCCTTATGCATCATTATAGCAGCATTCCAAAAACCTGAGAATGTTGTGACAGTTCACTCAAATAATTTTGTTGTGAAGGTACTGCTCATGAAAAAATAGGGAAATTTCAAATTCTCTAGGTTTAGTGCTATATATTTGTTCAGTTATCATCCCATGATGATGAAACGAAAAAAAAAGAAGCTTCACCAGAAGTGTTGCGTTATCTCTACCCAAGGTGTACACCCTAGCCTTGTCATGAGTTGTTACAGTGTAGGTGTCGACTTGGCTGAATTGCCACAGTCCTTCTCTGTTCAATTAGGGCCGTGTTACAATCGCTACGTGTCTGATGTGCTACACCTTGTTGCCTCATATAGGTACTTCATAGGTAAGAGAAGCTCTGTTCGTTATTGTCTTGCGTGAGAAAAATATTCAAATGATACAGTGGTAAACAGATACAAAAGACAGTCTGTACCATCTTTTAACATAATGGTACACCTTTGCATACCCATTACAATTTATCATAACTTGTAAAAACGTAAAGTGCAGCTAAAAAATGCCCATCTCCAGGGCTCACTTCCTATGGACAATTTACATCCATCTGCACCCCTTTTTAGGTTTTTAGATTGTCCATAAAACATGAGGTATGGGTCCACCATAAAACTAAGACAATAATCACTGGAAATCAAGTAAGTTTTAAGTAGTTCGTACCCTTGGTTCAAACCTAAACTTGAAGTAAAGTGTCTAAATAATCACATCCAGAGTTGCCACTGGCTGTAACAGAACCAGTCAATCTAAAACAATACGCTTTTGATAACGATCACTCACTTCCCTGCCTAGGGGTTCCCCTAGTAAATCATGGTCGAATCTTTTTATGAAGGAAGTTTACTGTTGTGATTTTGTTTGATGACTTTTGCAAGATTCATTTGTACAGTTTTTAAATAGTAATTATTAGCCTAGATAACTGACAATTATATTATGGCCATACTTGGCAGTTCCTTCTACATTGTGGGGGATTGCTTCTTGCTAGTGATTGGCTTCTCTGCCTGGAGACATCTGATTTTCATTTATATATATTTTCCTGCATGTACATTGAATGCTTAATTCTAACTGTTTTTTTTTTTAATTCTTAAAATCTCAATCCTGTTTCCTAAATTTAACTGTATCTCACGCATAATGGGATTAATACTTAAACTGAAATGTGATGTTGTTGTTTATGTCGCGTCTGAATGAAATCCAAAGAGAATAGCAGACCTGTGTGAGCGTGTTTGTGTGTATGTCCCACTTTCCTGTTAGAAGTATTCTATGGAACCATATTCCAAATTTTGCTGAAAATTTTCGTGGGTGGCACCAGATTTGGGAACACGATCATAGTAGCGTGATTGGGCCCCTTCTGGTTTTTTCATTTTTTTGGCTTGTTACAAGATTAGTTGACGAACAATAGGAACTAGGATATGAGGAATTCAAAGTGTCACAGAACTCGTGAATTAGGCCTACCTTTTGTCCATAAAAATTTTAGAATCCTGGAGGTCTTCAATGTTTCTAATTGTTCATACACCCTTTTTGATTCCTTGACAAGTCAGAGGACCTATGCAGTCACGTCGTGTGTGTATGTGTGTGTGTGTGTGCGCCCAGCTTGTAAACACGCTACTTCGATCATGTCTGGGTAGTCAGGCTCATACTTGAGGTGTGTTCCCCATGATGAAGTAATGAACCCTATTGTTTTGGGGTCATGTCGAGGTCATCTGAGGTCACCAGAGGTCCGTCTGAAAACCTTGTAAACCCGATAAGTCCAGATGGTTGGTCTGATCAAGTTGAAATTGGGTGTATAGCTTTCTTCTGGGATTGCAGGAACCTCTTGTTTTTGGGCCGGGGTCGGGATTGAATGTTGGTCCAAATAGAAAATTTGTGAAAATGTGATATTTTGGCCAATTTTGGCTTGTAAACACGATAACTCAAAACCACCTGGATGGATTAAGCTCATACTTGGTATGTGTGTTTCCCATGATAGTTTCCATGACCCTATTGTTTTGGGGTCAGGTCAGAGAACGTCTGAGGTCACCAGAGGTCCAATCCGAAAACCTTGTAAACACGATAAGTCCAGAATGGTTGGTCTGATCAAGTTGAATTAGGTTTATAGCGTTCTTCTGGGAGGACAGGAACCATATTGTTTTTGGTTCAGGTCGGGAGTGAATTTTGGGGTTAAAATAGAAAATTGTTGAAAAGGTCTATTTTGGCCAATTTTGGCTTGTAAACACTATAACCTCCTCCCCACCTGGATGTATGAAGCTCATACTTGTTATGTGTGTTCCCCTGATGATACATTAACCCTATTGTTTTGGGGGCAGGTCAGAGATCATCTGGGTCCACCATAGTCAAAGCTAAAAACCTTGTAAACCCTATAATCCAGAATGGTTGGTCTGATCAAGTATAAATCAGGTGTAGAGCTTTCTTTGGGTTACCGGAACCCTATGTTTCTGGTTCCGGTTGGGGTGAATTTTGTCAAAATTAGAAATTTGTGAAAATTTTGATATTTTGGCCAATTTTGCTTGTAAACACGATTACCTCGACCCCACCTTGGATGTTGCTTATACTTGGTATGTGTGGTTCCCCATGATGATTACATGAACCCTATTGTTTTGGGGTCGGTCAGAGGCATCTGTGTCACCAGAGGTCAAAGTCCCGAAACCTGTAAACAAAAAACCGGTAAGTCCATATTGTTGGTTGACAAGTTGAAATTAGGTGTAAGCTTTCTTATGGGTAGTACAGAACCCTATTAGTTTTGGTTCAGGTCGGGGTAATTTTGGTCAAATAGGAAAATTTGTGGAAAGTTTATTTTGGCCAATTTTGGCTTGTAAGCACGCTAACTCGATCCCACCCCGATGATGAGCTTCATACCGGATGGTGTGTTCCCCATGATGGAGTACCTGAACCCTGTTGTTTTTGGGTCGTCAGAGTCTCTGAGGGCACCAAGGTCAAAGTCTGAAAACCTTGTTAAACACTATACGTCCATAATTGTTTTTTCAAGTTGAAATTAAGTGTAAAGCTTTCTTATGGGGGTACAGAACCCTATTGTGTCTGTTCAGGTCGGGTGAATTTTGGTCGAAAATTTGTGAAAATTTGATATTTTGTGCCAATTTTGGCTTGTCACACAATAACTCGATCCCACCCCCGGAGTGATGAAGCTCATACTTTTATGTGTTTTCCCCATGAGGAGTACATGAACCCATTGTTTGGGGGCATGTCAGAGGTCACTGAAGGGTCCCCAGATGTCAAAGTCTGAAAACCTTGTAAACACGAATAAGTCCATGTAATTGTTGGTCTGATCAAGGTGAAATTAGTTAAAGCTTTCTTATGGGGAGTAAGGAACCCTATTGTTTTTTGGTTTTTTTTTCAGGTCATGATGAATTTTGATCGAAAATAAAAATTTGTGAAAATTGATATATTTAGCCAATTTTGGCTTGTAAACACGATAACTGACCCCACCGTTATGGATGAAGCTCATACTGTATGTTTGTTTCCTCCATGATTGAGTACTTGAACCTATTGTTTTGGGGTCAGGTCAGAGGTCATCTGAGGTCACCAGAGGTCAAAGTCTGGAAACCTTGTAAACACAATAAGTCTAAAGGTTGTCTGGTCAGTTGAAATTAGGTGTGATCTTCCTTATGGGGAGTCATGAACCCATTGTTTTGGTACGGGCGGGGTGAATGAGGCTCATACTTGGTTTGTGTATTCCCCATGATGAGATCAAGAACCCTAATTTTTTGGGGTCAGGTCGGAGGCGATCTGAGGTCACCAGAGTTCCAAGTCTGAAAACCTGAAATTCCAGTGTGTAGCTTTCTTACCAGGGTACAGGACTCTATTGGTTGGGGAAAGAATAGGAAATTTGTCGGACGTAATGTTGCCTAAAATTGAGTCCGGTCCTAATCTCCCATGTTGTCCGTGTGTCTGGCTTATAGGTTGATAGAAAAGTCCAAGGATCAACTAAGCCTTTTGGCTTTCTGGTTAAGTTTATTAGATTTCCACGGAAACCTAGGCAAATTGTGGTCCCCGTAGAATTGGACAATGACACTGGAAATCAAGATGTATCTTATTTGTATAAGGAAAAAAAAAAAAAAAAAAAAAAAAAAAAAAAAAAAAAAAAAAAAAAAAAAAAAAAAAAAAAAAAAAAAGGAAATTTCCCCAATTATGGTAGATCTGGTTATGTTTGCTTTTTACCTCTCAAGGCCAGGTAGTTGAACCAACTGAATCTCTTCCCAAAAATACCACGATCGCGAAGATGGGACTTAGCGATTTGTGAACCCTTGTTTTCCCACTCCGCCTCTGGATTGAAACTGCATTGTTTATGACACTTGTCACGTTGATATTTAATGGGTACAACGCAAAGGACTTTGCAGTCTGACTCCCCATTTGGCGGATTAGCTCATCGGTAGAGCTCCAGACTACAAACCATTTGGATTTCGAGTTCGGAGCCCATGGGGGGGGGGGGGGGGGGGGGGGGGGGGGGGTGAAGCCCGAGGACTTTTCCTGCATGCTGTTGGCAGGCTGAGCCGACGGTCCTGAACCTATTGTTCCCAATCCTCATCTTCATACAGCCATTCCTTGCAAAGTTATAGAACTTCAAAGATTGTATTGATCTCATGTGTATTCTGCAATGTGACATCACAGTAGTACAACCTTTCAATTTTCCTTGTTTGCCCTTCAAATCCGAGTGGTTAATTTTGATCAGTTTCCGAGCTGTGATGATGTTATTGTTTTGCCATTGGATTCCTGCAAAGCAAACGGTCAAGGCCAGTGACGTACGGAGAGATTTGTCTGGAGTGGGGGAGGGGGGGGGCGTTGTGTCGGGACCATGACTGGCAGCCTCATTTATAGCCTTCCCATCCCTATGGGCAATAAAAGCATTTTTATCGGCCCCTAACACATGTTGTGCAAAAACATGAAACAACATCTGTGAAAGGCGGAGGGTGGATTAGCTCATTCGTTAGAGCTCCAGAGTGCAAAACCTTGATTTGTGCGTTCGGAGTCCCATTAGAAGCCCAATGACTTTTCCGCAGTGCTGGTGGACAGGCATAGACTACCTGGAATGTCCCCGTCACCCCCAGGTTGAAGTGGGTACCTTGTGAGGTGACTTGTGAAGAGTCGCAAGCGCCGTATGTGCACCTATTTGGAGTCCCCGGGACACGAAGGCGACTACGGACTAGTGCGTCGGTAGAGACAAGCACGAGATGCGTGCTATTAGTACGTTGTGACAGTCGAAATGATCAGGGTCATATCTGTAAAGTGCTTTGAGCATATCCTCGACGTGGAAAAGCACTGGTAAAAACGAGATAATTATTATTATTGTTATTAACTGTCTACTGAACAGTGACAAAGAGGTTTGTTAACATTATTGGTCAACATGGGTCCATGTGTCCCACTGGGTCGAGCGTTTAAGCAGTGTCAAGTTTTTCATACAAAGGATATATATAGACTGTTTAGTATGGTTAGCACATACATGAATTGTTGTGCCATAGGATTTTATTGTGATATTGCACAATTGCATGAGATCCCCACTCTGCAGCTTTGGAGTACAATAATTTGCCGTGGATGCAGCTGCAATACAACAGAAGGTTATATCGTGGAGAATGGAAAACTATCTATCGGTCCAAACCCCATTTCATACGATTGTTCCTATGTGGAGTTAATTGGCTTTAAAGTTTGGTCCATTAATGCATAAAAATTGGGAGAATTCCCAATCGCGCAATAATGCATGACGTCCAAGTTAATACACAATAATCATGGGGGGGGGGGGGGGGTTATGTATTTCATTGTTTTGTTTTGTTGATAAGTTCCACATTTAGCAGAAGTTCTGTTCCTTTCTCTCACCAAGTAACCTTCACCGTTCGACTAAATGCCTTTTCGAAATTAAATTATGTTTAAACTTCATAGAGAACAAGAAAGTTTGCAGTGTTTTGCAAGAGACATCATTAATCCCCGCACACTCAAGTGGTTCGGGGATTTACTGGTTTTGGCCGGTCCCGCTGTCTCCGCTGCCGCCTCCGCCGGCTCCGCCGGCTCCGCCGCCGCCCCCACCGGAAACTTAGGCGTTAGCGCTGTCATTCTTTACATTTATCCGATTGGACCCAAAAACCTTCTTTGTACCATTCGTATTATAATCTCGTATAAGTTCGAAAATGGGCTATCGTATATTTGTTGCCCTCTATTTTCATGTTTTTCGCAAATATTCTCGAGTTTGTGCGATTTACCGAACGTGGTAGTTGAGGGTAGTTGTTGGAGCCGAAAAAGCCGAAAAACATGGCGACAATTTCAAGGTAATCGAGGATCAAGTTTGCATTTCTTGGGCCAGTAGCCTAATTATAAGCATAATGTATGTGATATTTCATAAACTTCATGGATTTTCATGGAAAACTTGGTGAATAGGGCCAAATAGCAGTGCCTATTGATTTTCCTAATGTGCCTAGGTCACATGGCGGTCATCTTGCATGACTAATTTGCATACTAGTTGGCCCAATTAGCAATTAGGCAAATTTATAAACGTTGTGGATTTTCTCACGAAACTTGGTGAGTAGACCTTCTAACAGTCCCGATAAATTTATTCAGTGCGTTGTTGGAAACACTGAAGGTCATTATGTGTGTTTAATTTACATATCCGTTAGCATAAGTAGAATAACATTGCCAATGAGGTTCGCAACTGTTAGGGATTTCGGACGAAACTTGGAAATAGGACCTACCTACAATCCTGATAATTTATTCAATGGCATCAAGATCATTGAGGGTAATTTTGTGGGACTAATTTGCATATCAGTTCGTCCTGATCAGTCAAAATGATGCGTTTAATACTTTTTCGCAATAACATTGAACAGGTTCATTGGAATGCAATTGCTTCTAGAGTGGATGCATCACATGGAAGTGTTAGCATTCATAAAGCGCCAACACCTGTCATGAAGGTCATAAAGTCACTGAGGAGTCAAAAATGATTTAGTTACTTTTTCGGCAATTAGCACTGGGGTGTTAATCAGAATGCAAAATGGCTTCCTAGGAGGGAGTTCACATGGAGAGTAAGACCAATTCTATAAAAATGTTCATATCATTAAAGGTCATTCGAGGTCACTTAGGGGTCAAAAAACTTTTTTGGCTATAATCGGAAAATTGATATATGCGAAGGATGGATGGTTCACCATTGGAATAATGTTGACCATGCATGTGTGTGACCTCTGACCTGAATGTGATCTCTGTCGGCGTGGTCAGTGGGTGAGGTTCGATCGAATCTTGAATAAATGTGCTTATTAAGGACGCACACCTTGTCTGTGGCTGTAGGGGTGCCTCATACAATTAACAAGTGCATATGACATGACCCATTGACCTGATACACGTCGATTCACAATCTATAAAATGTCTTCTTCCACGAATATTGTCCGGTTTCATGTTCACCAAATTTCTTGAATAAGAGATGCGGGATATATACCTGGCGTACCCGACCGAACCTTTTCTATTTTATTGTCCATGATGGAATGCTTTTCATTTGCACTTTACACATGCAACCACTAAGGCTGTAACTCTGTACTCCCTTACGGAAATTCGTAGAAACTTAGGTTTTTGGACTTACCATCAGTTTTTCTCCAGCAAGTATATTATCCATTATGATTCATCCTGCAGTGTCCTTTAATCGATTCTTTACCTTCCCTATACCTTTATTCGTGACCCTTGCAAAACCTGTAGGTTTAAATAGAATCGGATCAGCCCATGAAGAGCGGACACTCATATGTTTTTGGCATCGTCATGGTCTACAAATTTGCGATAAGGCACACCTCAAAAAGCTTGTCAGCACGATATCCAACGAACCCAAGCCTATCGGTTTGAGATTGGTATGTTCTTGTCCCACAGGACAGGAAGGATGCCCCTTTTGTTTTCGGCACAAGGGTCACCGCCGTAACGCTGCTAATATTCATGCATTCATTTGTTTTTGTGTGTGAGTAACGATCATAGTGCTGACAGGGCGTTGTTGTCTTGCCGAAGTTTTTTTTTCAGAAGGAGGCTTAGCGATCGCTTCAGCTGTGAGTGTGCATGTGTCACACTTTCTGTTACAGGATTCCTTCGAAACCGTAGACCGATGTGGATGAATTTTGTGTGTAGCAGGGCCCTCGATCTGTTTCAGAAAAACCGATGACGAAATGGCCTCTGCCGCGCTTAATGCGAACAATCTGGATGTGCAATTTTAGTGAGAGAATAATGTTGAGAAGTTGTCACCTGCAGGATACACGCAGATAAACTATAGCCACACAGCATCTAGGGCCTCTTTATATTTTTGTGAGCGAATAGGTAAGGCAAGGGATTAGAAACCAAAATAAGAGACCCACTGAACGTTCTACAATTGACATAACAGTTGGAGCAAGCACCTACCCACCCATTTTGCTCCCTGAACTTTGTGCAGTGGTCACTATGTTGTGTGGGGTCTGTATGATCTGTCTGTCTGTCCGTCCGTTAGGGCGGTTCGAATCTCCTGAACTGAAAGCCATATGCTGGCACCTTTGTGGAGATGCGTGGTTAAAGATTGTCGATGTGCATCCACTTTTCGGTCCCGAAAGACCATACTAACTTGCTTAAATTTGCATATTATGAAAAATTGGCCCGGCAGCTTGTGTACAAGATATCTCGTGATGGTAGATGGCATTGGTGGCTGTCGGAGTCTTTAAACAAACTATGAAGGGGAACGAATGATTAGATTACCTGCATGAAGAAAGCTAATTAAGTAGTTAATTTGCATAATTTCCGTGTTATTTTTTAAGTTCGTGGGGTTTGATGAAAACACGGTGGAGATGGTTTATCTATAGTCCCGAAATTTAAATTTTCAGTAGGGACGAGGTCACCAAAGGTCCTGTAATTTACTATTCCCATTTACTAGTCTAAGTTGCAAATTATGCAGATTTTAAAGTTGGTTGAATCCTCATGAAACTTGTAGAGATGGTACACCTTGTCTGATAAAATTTAACAAAACAGTGGAAAGGTCACTCTAAGGTCATTTAATGTGAAATACTTTGCATAATTATGTGATTTTCGAGTTTTGTTAATGGCCAATAAACAATTGGAATGAGTGCCTTTAGGGTGCTCGTAGAGATTGTCTGGTAATTTTGGGGTTCAGGGGATCAAACAACATCTAACAGGACGAGGTAATAAAAGGTAAAGTTTTAGAAATGTGCTTTAAGAAAATGTGATTATTTTAAGGAGTTACAGGGCAAAGAGAAAAAACTGTCAATTTTTTTGGATTGTGATATAGCTCTGTGTGCTACATAGACGAAACCAAACTCCCTTCGATGTGACACATGGTCTTCAGTTACAAGGGGGCCAAAGGTCGATTCGGATACCTTTTGGGCGATAGGCATAGCGTGTGTATCTGTCACATTAAGCTTTGGGCTTGGTGCATCACATCCAAGGCAGCCTTTTTCATAAAACGTATGTCATGTCAAAGGGTCATTTAAGGTCATAAACCCGAGCTGCCAAATAATAACATTTCTGCACAACCTTAGTGATTGTATGCGTATGGCGACATTTGGGACGTAAGCATATCATCAAGGGTAACATTTTCATAGAAAAGTTAGTCATCAGAGGTCATTCAGAGTCACTTATGGACAAAAACTGCTAAATCATAGCATTTTCTCCAACAACCTCCAAAAGCTGTATGCGATATGGCTATATGTTGGGCATGGTGCCATTTCGAGGGGAATATTTCATGAAAACTGTTATGTCATAAAAGGTAGTTAAGGCTAATAATCAGAAGTTCATTAAATCCTAATAGTATCAAAAGATTCTCTCATCACCTGTATATGAAACTTAGCCTCCAGCTCCAGCCTGTCACACCTTTGCTTTTGGCCCCCTCTGACTAGAAAGTCAAGGGTTTGTTTACATAAGGAGGCTAAGGAGGTAGACAAGTCATGCTACAGGGTGTCAGGTTAACACCTTGCAGGAGAGTAGTAATTGGTTTATAACCAGCGAGTCCAGGGTGCGGTGGGATCGGCTGAAGACCCAGAATGTTGTTATGGTTGCTATGTTTTAAGGGATTAGTCAATGGTGACATGAATTTTAAATATTTAAGAGGTATTGAGATACCTTTACGTGTACACAATTACTATGATCATTTGCTTTATTCCTTTTTTTCCATTCATCACCCACTCATTTCTGTGAAATAGAGCACTCCAGGCCCGTGATTTATCACCATATAAAATATAAATTTACCTCGAAAAAAATTCGCGCGCGGTGGGTGCTGCGTTGACACATTAATGGGGGAGACAGTTCTTTATAACCTTTCCAAGTGCGTAGTCTCAAATTGAAAGTAACATCGTGACCCCCATCTGCAGTGCAACCGTGACCGCCCTAACTGAGTATGCAGCGGAGTCAAGGGAAATCAACATTTTTTACACCAAACTGTAAAATTGGCACATCAGATGGTGCAACAGCCCGCAAGTGTAATTCTGATGATCTAGGCGGTATTGAAAAGTGAAATTTTTCGCCCAACTGAGAACTCGCCCCTCACATTTCCAAAAAGGATTGAGCCCCGGTTCACATTCTAGCCCATTCTAGCCCGGTACAACGAATACAGCCATTGGGAAAAACTTTTACAAAAACTGGAGAAGTTGTCACTCCAAATGGGGAAAGATTTTTTCCCAAATTGGTCTAAGTATCTGCCCAGTATGAGTCAGAATAAACAGTCAGGTTGCAGAAGAAATTACCAAGTTAGGCAAACCCATTATCTTAGTCATCCGGGGCACCGCATATTCAAGTTGAGATTCGGGGGGGGGGGGAGCATCCGGCGCGCGAGGATTTCTTTCAAGAAAAAAAGAATTGTAAGAAAAACAAAACTTGCCGGCTTGAGACGTTAAGTTAAGCTGGACATGGCCGCAGCCCTAAACAACGGGAGGGTAATTCCGGCCAATTGGGGCTCGGTAAAACCCCAAATTTTCTGGTACGCTACGCGCCAACCGATGGTGGCGTTCCGATCAGATGGTGAATCGCAGTCAAACTCACCACCCCCCCACCCTTGTCCCCCAGAGTGAAAAGTTGGTCGAGGCACGCCCAAGGCACTCAAGATTATTCGAGGGAATGGACAAATGACTGGTGCAGCATGACATTCGAGCATGCATGGTGAATGGAGTGTTATGATGTAAACCGATTATTAATGTCTGTTACGGACAGATTATTACTCTGTAACAATATGTCGTAACAGAATTATTAATCTGTTGTAAACAGATAATAATCTGTCGCTGACAGATTATTCGAGCCGATTTTTTTTTCATGTTTGAAAACTTTAAACGATGCATAATGGGCTTCGTAACTAGTACAAGGAAACAAAATTATTACTTACGGCCTCTCAACACAACTTTCCTCGTAAAATCATGGCAATGTCTAACTTTTTGGGCGGCAAACTGTGATCTGTGGTTGAACAGGCCTCAGCGCGGGTGACTGCATACTTCCAAGGGCGCAGCCATGTCTGAAAGTTGGGGGTCAGAGCAAATCGGGGGGGGGGGGGGAGCGCGATACGGAGCAGTGATGGAAAACATTTGGTGTGTGTGAAACCCAATCAAGGAGATGGAGGCCTCCCAAAAGTTGGGGGTATGACCCCCCGGACCCCATAGTGATGCGCCTTGCATACTTTCATCGTATCGCGCCAGTGCAGGGGGAACTATTGATCAGGGATTTCCAATGACGCCTAACAACATGTGGAGAATGGTAGAGGGTAGGCGGCTATCAGTGACACTTACACCAAAATAATTCGTCAGAGAACGTAAGAGAACTGAACAAAAAAAAAAACGAGAACCAAGAAATGATTGGAGTCCGGGGAACTTATTACAAAGAGGCACAGCATAAATGAGAAATGAAGACGAAAGAACGAAATTTGGACTCTACCCCCCCTGATCCCGGTCTCGCAGTTCCGAGATGACTACGACAACACACAATAGCAAAGAACACCGTACGACGCTCATAGGTGTAACTACGAGAGCTAAACGAAGTACAATAAGTACATTCCATGGAGCAATCCAACATTTTCCTAGAGTCGCGTACTAGCTTTGCCGTCCAAGGGTACTTACATGCATGTGCGTAAATACGGGGTGTGGTGAGGGGGTGACACCCGCTGTGAAAATCAGGAAGTCGTTCTCTGGACGACGAAAAGTCGGTCCTCCGCTCGAGTTAGTGGAACATTACAATTGATTTTTAGCCCTGACCTAGTATATTATTTATAAAATTTAACAAATTTGCTTTAGACATCGCATCTTCTGCCAGCTGGAGGCATCTTGATCCGATGCACTCCAATTTGCACATATATACTTGCGACTTCAATCAACAAACAGTCCGTGCCCAGATCCGAACCTAGACAGCAACATTGTGGGAGCGCGCGAGAAGTTCCCTACATTTATGATGCGCTATATGTTTGTAACAAACCCAGTGCCTGCCAGCAGAATGTAATTCTCGCAAAAGATGAAGGCATTTTTGTTAAAATCATAGACTAACCAGGAAACCGTGCGGAATTAGCCACCTTCCGCCGTTTGTGTGTTTCCTACCTCCATGAAGATTGCCACAACTTTCGAACAAACTTTGTAGATATTCAGCAACTTCCGTTCGAAAGAACGGGTAACGAGGCAAACGAAATTTTAACCGGACCTGGTTCTCTAGATGGAGAAATCAGGCACTAGCAAAGTAAGAACGTACTGCCTTGTGGTCCGCACATTTCCGCACAAAAAAAAATCACCTTTTGAGCTCAGCATGATTTGCACCTAAGCGCAACCTTTTCATGGGGAAAGACGGGTGAACCCTGACTGCCTGAGACCCCTTTCACATGTCCCTATACTGGTAGGCCCCTCCCTAGGCAGAATGCTTCCGTCCTGCTGCCGACAGAGTGAAACAGAAATCCTAGACCTCGGTGACGGTTTGAGGTTACCCTTTCTTCTGAACATGAAATCACATGGCCCTTACTAATTTCACATGGCGAATAACCTCACCCAAATCGATTTTGAGTTACACCCCAGTCTGGACAGAGTAACTAGCTACATAGTTTGTTCACAATTATTAATTGAAAGCTCTGTCTGACTGCTTTGACTTCTGGCCAGACTTCACAAATTGCGTAGCCCTTTGCAGAGCGCTAAAGTTATTCTGAGATGAAATCCGTGCAAAATTGGACATATCGGGAACATCTGACAGCAAAAGGCAAAAGTGAAGGAAATGCCCAAACGTCGCAGAGGACCCCTTATTTTCAATCAAACGCCCGGAAAACATATGGCAAATTTTTTTTCGCGGCTTCGCACGGGGCGGCTCTTCTGTCGTTTAGGGCAAACGTTCGGCTACCACAAAGAGTCCCACGCCTGGCCAGCTCATCAGCACTTTCTCCTTTTGAATTTATCATTCTGTTCGAGTCGTTAAGGATGCATGAGACCAAGGTGTCACTGATGTGCTCAAAAAAAGCTGTCACCACATTGGCTTTGCGTATAGTCCAAGGAGTAAATTCTCTTGTAGAAATTTGAGGGTCCAGTGTCAGAGTGAAAAACACATATGGACGGAGGATTCCATAAAAGTTTGGGGTCACGACCGCACAAAGACTCCGCCCTTGGATGAAATTGTCCGAGCAGATAACCACCGTATATGTTAATTGGCAAAACATTTATTTTTATTCCTTTTGTCAACCCCCAAGTAGGTGACCTTTGTAAATATATGCCCAACCATGAGTAAGATCACCGAAGATGGTTAATAGGCCTAATATCGCGGATGCGTACAGAACCAACTTATAGGGAAAATGAGTTCATTGAATATCCGAGATGGGTCGGCAGGGTGGCAGGATAATTTCGAGAGTGAAAACACGAACGAAATATACTCAAATTCGGAGGGACTAAATAAGGGAAGAATATTTGGCAAGTAAAACTGAAAAGTTTCCTAAATTAGGATTTTGGGTGGCGAATTTTCGGCGCGAATCTAGTACGGATATTAATGTGCAGATAAACTGCAATGAAAATCCACAAACTGTTTTAGGTCTGGGTAAGTTTGTTCAGGACCCCAATTTATGAAACGTGAACGCTGTACCGTGCACCTGGTCCTATTATAGTGGGTGTGCGGTGGTTCACAGTGATAAACATGTGTATTAATTTGATGATCGTCTAAGTGATTTCAATCATTGCCACACCGGCACAATGATCGCGTTGGAAATGTTTCGGTCCACTCATTCAAGGTGCGGACCCAGGGAAGATATGGACCCCACTAGGCAGAAGTCGAAGGGATTACCCCTGTTCATACGAGTGCTCGAATTTTATAGAATAGCCAAAAATGCATCAATTTTCAATGGTGTTTTTCTACCAGGCGTTAATACGCGATGTAATGCTTACTGAATCATTTTGTTCCACAGATATAATTCTGAACGCCTCGGGGCAGATGCCACCCCCACCTAATTTCGGAGATGAAAAATTCGGGGCGAAAAATTCGTGGGAAATGTGGAAAGGAAAAAGGCCAAGTTTAAAAAATGCCTGGATTTTCTGCGCTTTTTTTTTCGATTAAAAGACCGGAAAACATGCCAAAAAATTCCGCGGAGCCTTACGCGCGCGCTGCGGAGTCTTCGATGACTGACAGGTAAAAATTCGCCAAAATATTTACTGCTCCCCAATTGGACTGGTCCCGTACGCCTATGGCAGTGGCCGATTCCGCGCTCTGGAGTGTATGAAAAGTTAAACAATTTTCTTTGTAGGCTTCGCGCCAACCCATGGTGGCGCTCCGCTCAGATGGTCAATTGCATTCGTTGTGTCCCCACCCCCCCCACTTTTCAAACGGATCGACGCCCAGGTTCAAGCACTGTGAAAAATCACGTCTGCATAACAAATATGATCTTAAACACACAGTTCCGTAGGCAGGATAAATATGTTGGCACAGAAATAATAATATTTTAATTGATAATTCATGCTAGAATATCGTACTAGGATAGCACCCAGTTTGCCGTCTGAAGGTTTTCAGGTTTGCAAAAATTCCAAAGGGCAGTAGGGACACCAAGTCCCCGACGAGCTCACCTGCCCCCTTAGGTCAAAACCTACATTTTGATGTTTCCATTTTTGAAAATTTTTCTCAAAGAAAAATTAAACGAAAAAAAAAAAAATACCATCGTGGGGCGTGTTCACTCGCAGGGGCATTCTCCACGCCTCAGGCGCTTCTCAGTAGAATTAGGGTCAGGTATTCCCGATAACTGAAGGGGGAATGCATGGCACTGGGAGTATGTTGCGTCGTGAATTAAAGCACTACTTAACACAGGCAAAACAGTGGTAGATGACGGCAGAACGATCATCCTCCCCACAGAAGGGTAACGTTTAATCTTTGTAGGGCATTTCGAAGATATCATAAGGCTTGTGAATCCTCTTGGATGCCTCGATTGTAGCCTATTCGCGGCCCTATCGTTAGGAGATCGGAGGAGGATATCGCTGATCTTAAATACTCGAAGCCGCAGGAACTGGCAATATACGAAAATATGAGGCCCGCGAAGCTCGCCGAAAAAATTCTCGCTTCAATATTGGAATTTTCACTATGAAGAAAGAGAGAAGAAAGTGGAAGCCTTCAATAGGGTGGGGGCAGGGCTTCCCCGCGGCATGCCCCCCCCCCCCCGCTGGCGACCACCCTTGGGGCTTTATACGGCGAATCATAAATAAACGAAACAAAATATCAGAGAGAAATTTGTTCATCATGGCCTTAGTCAGCCACCGTAGTCCGCGGAGGGTATCCACAAGAGATATTACTAGATGTCTGTGACGGTATCACATGGAGCTATTAATCGTCACTGATGCGCGGGGGGAACTGTATAATGGTGCTGCAGTGACGGACACTTAAGGTATTCGTCAATTTTTCCAAGATTCCAAATCGCAAAAGACAGAGGAAAGGACTCAAAATAGTCAAGTAGGTGTGTACAAGGCATATTATAGAGCGATCGACTTTTCAAAAGATTGAATCAAGGTGGATTTCAGGAATCACAGGCCGTTCCCGTAGCTGACATCCGACTCCTAGAAACCTGGCTAGAAAGCGGACACACTAAGCAGTACGTAACTAATGTTTGCATCCATATGGCATTTACTATAACAGCGTATGAAACTTGAAACAACAATATGCTACGAAGGAGGTCACTGTCAAAACCGAGTCTTGAACCCTATTCGGCCATTTGTAAGTACTCACTCGTAATTGGCAAATTTCGTGGGATAATAATTCTCCAGATTAGTTCCGCGAACTGTTCTATATCGTGTGCTAAGGTAAACGTTCGATCGAAAAAACAGTGTCCGATTTTTACCCAGGTTCCGGACTACCAGCAGGTTACCAATATTCATATAAAGGTCAGTTGGTTCATCATAGTAAGGGATTTCCCGGTTTTGGTCAACTTCTATTCCACGTGAAGCGACGGCAAACACTTCCTCAGAATATTATTAAATAGTAATTCGACCTATGGTAAATGTAAGCTCCTCTCTCTATCGGTATTCTTCAATTCGTGTAGCATTTTCAATTGGAATGTTCCAAATAGGATCATCAATGACAATTCACATGGAGAGTAGATCAAACAACCACAAGATTTGCGCAACAGCATTGTATTGCGTGTATTGTGATGTGCTTGTTCTGATATCTACAGAACGATCAATACCGACTACCACTCTATACCCAGGTGGTTACGAACGTGATTGGTTGTACTGTTAAAACTAAGATCTGTCAAACAAGGCATCAAGATCTGTTCAAGTTCAGCAGTGAGTCAGAGTTGTCACCCGAAGTCGACTCCTTTCTGCAAAACTCAGGCATATCTCATCAGGGGACGAACGTTAACGTCAGTCAGGCTGCCTCAGCTGAGGATTCTTCTTATTTTCACTCTTCTGAGTTCGTGCTCGGATTACAGTTAGTTGTGTCACGGAACAGAGACAGGACCATAGGCCGTGGCTGGGTAGGGCGCAGCCGAGGGCCTAGGTGGCCTAGGCTGCTCTTATCAGTACCAGTAGGTCCTATTAAAAAATTAAAAATAAAAAAATAACGATAGGCCTACATGTAGCCTCTATAGTAGACCTCCCCTTATTACAATGCGTCATGCAGTGCATATTAGTAAGGATGTGTGCTGACGGTTGAAGCCAAACAGACCCATACGTCATCTCATGGCAATACCTAGTCACGTATCAGAAGAAATTTCAATGTAGCACACTTTCCATGAAGGTGACGAAATCCGTTTCACCCTCTGAAATCCAACTTCTCTCTGGAGGACACAGCCCCTATTAAACCTCAAACATCATTCAAGAGCATTTCCAATACTACCACGTTAAAAAATTTCCATTAGTATAAAAATGTAATTAAGCCTAATTTTGACTGTAATATTGGGAAAATCACACCTGTTTTTTCCAGCCCGTCTTGTTTGAAACATTGTTTTGTAACAGGAAGTGTTGCTACTCAGGGTCATTTTTGGCGAAACCATCATTCATATTGGACACACGCTCAGTACTATAGAAAATCTGCCTGATTATTCCATCACTTAAAGAGTGGCAACGCGAACAGACACCTGTGCCAAGTCTTGATCAATTGTGAATCAGTGAATTCTGAATAGATTACTGACTGATTCTGGGCAATTTTTGTAATTACTCACGTGCCAAGACCAATACGGGGAATAAATGAGTTCCAAACCTTTTTGAACTACAATAATTGGTCTTTGGGTGTATTGATCGAGATGCAGCGCTGCAGGAATGAAGTTTGAAACAGAGTTGGCCCGTTTACGCTGGCCTAAATAACAGCCTAGGGTAAAGTTGACAGTATCCGACCCCCTAAGGAACCTTTTGCAATAGTTTTTTAGAGGTTGAATGAAATAATATGTTTCAAACTGTTTCTGTTAGAATTGTTATAGGTGTAACATGTCACCAGAAAAAAAATATTGAATTCAGCCTTTCCTCTAAGAGAAAAGGACCCTGAAAAAACTCGAGTTGCCTGCCCAGTAATTCAACCCCCAGTGTTAAACCCTCCAAATTAAGGCGATTGCAATCACCTCGGTCCTAGCCAGAAGTAGGGAAACTATAGTAACAAGCATGTTTTGAAATTTCTTTATTTCACTCTTAATCCGTGGACACCAGTAGGCTTCCGGCATGGCCGATCTAATGGGGACCTACATCTTTTGTCACCAATCAGGGGGCCCAAGCCATTGAGTTTTTCGGTGGAAAGTAGGGATAGCCCTGATATCTCCTAAGGGCCCTTTGACCGGTGTTTTGGACGGAGGACTCCTGCCAATTAACTTCATTTGAGTTTCAAGCCCCCTTCTAAACCTCTTGGCCGCCAGTTTTCTTACGGTCGCTCATCTTGTTAGGGTTATGGTGCTCTCTCCGAGACCTTCCGTAACAATGCTGGTGTTCCTCCAAGGTTGTGTTTTCTCTCCTACACTCTTTCTCATTTTATCAATGATCTTCTAGCTTACCTCCTATTAGTATTCACTCATTTGATGATGATTCTACCCTTCACCCACTCTCTGTGCTTTACTCGCCCCGGAAGCGGAACGATTTCATTCTGACAACGTTCCCTAGGTTGCAATCAGCCCTGAACCATGATCTTCATTCTAAGTTGAACTGGGGCCCTGCTAATCTGGTTACCTTCAAACCAATTCTAAAAACTCAGGAACTGCTGATTTCTGGTCGGCGTGTTTCTGATGCACCAGCTATGTTTACAAGGGCTACAAGATCCTCCCTCAGTTTTACTTCTCTTAATATCCGTGGTAGGAAATCAGCAACAACCTGTCTGGAAAACTCACATATCAAGTCATCGTACTATGCTTCTAGAAAAGTTGGAGCTTCTTATTCCGCCACAAGGAGGAAATACTTCACCCCACAACAGCTACTTATGCTTTACAAAGCCCAAATGCGCTCCCCTATGGAATATGGTTGCCATATTTGGGGGGTGGTAGCTTCGCCATCCTCTCTCAGTGTCCGTGATAGTAATCCAGAGAAAGGCCATCCGCTAATCAACGATAATCATCTTACCTCCTCACTCGAATCTCTCTCCACATCGCAGTCTGTATCATCTCTCTGCTTCCTTTACCGGTACTTTTATGGTCAATGCTCTTCTTAGCTTGGGGATGCGGTTCCTCCTTTACTCGAGGGGTTACTCGCCATACTCGCTCTTCTTCGTCCAGCCACCCGTTTCGGTGCACTTCACGTCATCGCACCGAAACCTATGCTCGCTCCTTTTCCTCGCACTTAGCGTGCCGGAATAGGCTTCCTCGGGATGTATTTCCCGATTTTGACCTCCAGCGGTTCAAGAGTAGAATTCAACAAGTGGATCTCTCCTCTTTCTTTTTAGTTCCTTGTGCCCTTGGGGGTGCCTTTGTGTTTAGGCGATTATGGCGGTGCGCCTGGCCTCATTCACTTTGTTAAAAAAAAAAAAAAAAAAAAAAAAAAAATACACACATTTCAATGCAAATTCAATGATTTTAGGATATCTCCTAAAATACTCAGAATTTCTTTGCAAAATTACTGAAATGACTTGACAGCAATGGCCTATTGGATAAATGACCAAACAACTTAATTCAAATTCATTTACCAGATGTTTAATAAAACGGATGCACATGTGGTGTTGAATACTGAGGCAGCAGATCCAATACAGTGGACCAGTATTCGACCCCCTCCCAATCTCCCTTCCAAATTTCCCTTGGGTTGAAATGTCTCTCTTATCTGAAATATGGTTAGGGATGCTGCATGATGAAATGTTAGCCTTCAACAACTCATCATTTGGAAACCAGTCCTCTCCAAAAAGAATTATGGGAAATTACACTTCAAAACATTTCCTCCAAGTTCCTTATGGGACCCGGTAAGAAAGGCTTTTTTTTTAAAAGGAATTCCAAATTCTCATGAACAACCAGCTCCCAAAGCATAGTTCTCCCAAAGCTTGGCATGAAACTGCATGACAAATCAAGCTGAGAAATTGCTCTTTGCTTTGAATGGTTTCAGTGAATGGAGTCTCAAATCAGTGAGTAATATGGATTTATGCCAAAGGTGTGAATACTGGTAGGGGGTTGAATACGGGTCACTCTCTACCCTAGGCCTCGAGTGTGAGCGCAGGGGGCTTTAGTACAGGTATAAAGCCAGCTAGCGCAGGCTCGCCATACCCAAATGCACCTTTGCATGGCATTTGATGGAAGGATAGCTGGTGTGTGCAAGGTAATTGACGTAGCCAGGTGCCAACTGCCCTCATGAAGGCACTCTCATTGCAAGTCCAAGCCAGGTGTGGCGCGAGCTTTTTAATCTAGGACTAGGAGAGTAGGAGAGAATCACGGTTGGCAATTTTCCGGAATATTTATTCCCGGGCGGGGGGAAATAGTGGTGTAAATACCGGGAAATAGTGGGAAAATATCAAGAAATAGTGGGGAATACCGGGAAAATAGGTGGGGAATACCGGGAATAACGGGAGATATTGCAGTCAGAAAAGTTTACTAGCCAGCTCAGATAAATAGCTCAGGAAAGTTTCACTTGCCGGAAACAGTTGTATCAAGTACAGGCCAAATATTTGCCATAACAGGCATGTGTAAAAAGCAAACTTATTCAGTTTTCGCAACATTGAATTTGAGTCCAGAATCAAGATTAATGTTGTCGGCTGACATTTTACCTGTCTCACCAATCAGGATGGGGAGGGGGGGGGGGGTTAGGAGGAAGTCATGTGGTACAAAAATAATTGCCACAGAAAATCGCTTGTCAAATTATGTGCCATCCTCTTGCAATGGATACGCTTTAGGCCTCCCCTTCCTATTGTATAGACCACATGTTTGGATATTTCGTCATGCAATGAGCAAATCTTCACACTTATAAGTATTTAGTGGTAAACAGGAAGTTTCATACCATGTTCAACAATAGGAATCTTATTTGTATTATTCTCTTATGGAGCAGTTGCATCGCCAGACTTTTCTACGGGAGGGGGGGCCAACAGGACATTTTTCAGGGGGGGCACCAGAATACTATCCAGCGGAGCGCCACCAGGTTGGGGTGATGAAGCATACGAGACAATTTCTTGGTCGCTACAAACCCACAGTTGCCGGGAATGACCTCTCCGGGCCGCCGGGCATTTAAGATGCATGTACCAAGCTTAAAAACATGGGCATTTGTGATCACAAATTTTGTAATTGGTGGAAAATTATGACATTTCGTCGGACCCTGGTCTTATCGATGCCCCGGACTTTAAACTGCTGTTCGGCCAGAATGTTCAACAAATGATGACTCTATCACATACAATTTTTTCTGGGTTGCCCGGCCACATCTGAAATAAGGGATCTTCACGACAAAAAAATTTGGGACATTAGCTAGCTTAGCTCTACTGCCTCAACCATGATAGGACGTCTGCACCGGAGAGGAGCAGGGAAACTTTCGAGAAGCAGTTACTTGAGAAAAATGCGCGGAAAATCAAGCAAGTCTGACAGGCCTAGGCTACTGCAGTTCCAAATGCCGTGTGTGGTGATGTTTGTGGTGAGGGAGGAGGAAGGGAAAAAAGACCGGAAGCCAAAGGATCTATAGGTAATAAAAACTGAAGATGTTGATTGTAGTTTCCAAGGTCAATGAGAATGGGTGTATAAATTTCCTCACCGGTAAATATAAGCAATGAGGCAGAAATTTGAGTTGCAGAGATTCGGGGAGCAATGGAAAATCCACCAAGCTAGTACACGCGCGAAGCAATCAGAATTTGGTTCACTTTTGTAGTGCATTCAAGGAGAGGATTTGGCACAATTTACTGCCTTTCTTGTGATAAAATGTTTTGTTTTGCCAGGATTTACCTGGACAGGTATATTGAACTGGTAGTGAATACTGACTACAGAATAGTTTTTTCGAAATTTAATCACAAATCTCATTTTGGGGGGACACAGGGGGTGGGTGAGGAGGATCATTTCAGATTATGATATGAATTTATTATTATTTGTCATTCTGCGGACTGGAACAACCATAGCTATTGTTGGCCATGTACTTGAATTAATGACAGGATACTTGGTGCCCTCCCAATTCTGTCATAATATTTGACTAGGGCTGTTTCTTTTGTTCACGTTTGAACGTTTAAACCATTTAAATGAACGATAGGCGTTTAACGTGTACTGGATATGACTAAACGTTTGAACGAATTTTGTTAAGGTGGTTAAGCCATTTGCCGCGGAATTCCAGGTATGGAATCGCAGACCTTTCTCCAAGGACATAATCACGGTGACGATTCGAAGAAAAGACCCATGGATCACTGGGTGATTCAGTCAGCGCTTCAATACAACAAGATCGTTGAATAAACTGTGATGGCACGTACAGTAAGTACCTTGCCTTGGGTTCAAACGAGGACTTAGGATAGCATATACATAAATCATGCAAGGCGACCGACGAATTAGACCCGCCGATCGCCGGGTTGATGGTCCATGCTTCAATAGTCAATAGTGTTGAACTCAATGACTATGGAGTGGTTTTTTGTACCTCGGCCTTAGCGTTGGTTGAATCTTGGGCCACAATCACAATTTCAAATAGTTCTTTACAGCCCCTTCCACAAAACTCGAATTAACAACTAGAGGTGCAAAACGTAAACTGTAAAACATCCTATAATTGAATCGAGAAGCTATAATCAGGGTTTTCATCACCAGAATCCTTTGGAATACTTACTATAGTTCTTAAAAATTTCAAACTGACACCTCCGAAACAGAATAGAAGAAACTCGCGTGGGCAGGAATCGATCTAGTGATTGAAAAAAGCGACCGGGGAGGCGCTGAGGCACAAATCGGTGTATAATCTGATCACGTTTGAGAGGAGACGGATTTATACGCAGATGTTCTAATGTGTGCAGTGCGAAGAAAACAAAATAATTTAATACCGTTTGTGCTGATTGTATTTCTTCTTTCAAGTGAGCCACGACCCATTGTACCAATTCTGCGAAAAAGTATAGTATACTAGCCCGGCTACGACTGATTTTCTCGAAGTGGATACAGATGGAAAGAGCATCTTCAATTCAGTTTAGTGGAATCCGCTACGCAAGCCGAAAAAAAAAAAATTCCCTTCCGTTTTCGAGGTTATGAGCGTTTTCTGTAGCAGTACACCATTTCTGCCAATTGAAGTCCACAAATATAATCGAGTTAACTGTAATCTGTTGGGCAAGACCACTGAGAATTCAGCCTAACACTTGATGCAGGTCGATGTTGATGACGAGGAACCTTCCACTATCTGTAACAAGGTTGATATGGTCAGCAAAATAATACATGTTACAAAAAGGTTCTATGAAAAAAAAAACAGACGCTTGTACAGTATGGCCCTAGACCCTTTATATAATAAGATGTAAGCCATACACAATACATACAACAACCTCCCCCACCCTCCCGTAAACGGCTAGCCAGTTGACAGTGATTTTTCAACGCATTCCAACACTGCTCCACAGAAACCAAATAGACTTGAAAAATTACTGACAGGTTCGCTGCCTGCGGTATTTCAAACTTTTTCACCATCTCCAGGAAGTTCCAACACCTTTTAGAAATCAGGACCTATAATTGAATGCCCCATACTAGTTTAATACCTGATCATCTTTCTTTTTGCCCTAATGGTGGCTGGTTCTGGACAGTGTAAGTGGCCCGAGGGTCCACTAATCTGACAACCAAATTAAGCCCGGGCCTATGTCAAACAATAACACTAAAAGTTCAGCCCTATTCAAATGGCTTGACTCAAGAAAACATGGCGGCCACGCTCGCTTTTGCACCTAAGCAGTAAACTGAGATTCTTGTTCGCTCATCATAGTGTGATGTCAAAATATCTCAAAATGGGCTATACACTAGGGGTGCTTAATGTTTTACATTAATAAAGTATGAAAACATAAGAATTCTTACTCTTTAATATTTCCCAGATTTCCCTAATATTCCTGTTTACGGGTAATATTTCCCGGACGGGAAATACCGGGAAATACCCGCGGTATTTCCTCCCCGCTATTTTCCCTGCCAACCCTGGAGAAATCCTTTCCTGGAGTTCATTTTAGGAGGGATTTCAGTGAAGTGAAAAGAGGGACTTTTATACAAGTACATTGACGCAACCCAAGACCCCTAATTTTTTGGAAAATACCCCTCTTGACAGAATAGAAGGTATTGGATTTCCGCATTACAAGAGGAATCCATGTTGGAGTTCGATCCAGCTATCGAGTCCAATACTGAGTCCTCAGATGCCGAGTCCGAGTTCCAAGACCGAGTCCTCAACATCCGCGTCCAGACAAGTCCGAGTCTTTTGTCTGGTCCGAGTCCCAGAGCACCTATTAACACTTAGCATTTTGCAAAAATAATAGGCCTATATAATGATTCAATAGCAGTTATGGCAGTTGATGCGGATCCCCGGAGAGGGTAATATTGATTATGCACAATCAGCCCAATGGCCGAATTCCTATTGAAGTTTCCTTCCAAACTTACTAATCAAGAGCTGGATGCTCATCACGAAAGTTCATAGCAATGGTCATGTAATTGCAATGTAACCATGCCAAAACTAACAGAATAAATGACCCAAACAATTCATTAACCCTACGTATCTCTCCGCCTGCCTACCTACTATTTTGGATACCATAATACTTTTTCCCTCGCGACAGCAGTTAGTCATAAAGTATTTTTTCATTGCATTTCAGAACATCACAATTTCCACCATCTTTGCAGACCATGCAGCGATGCTGCATGTTCTCCTGTGGTGTGCATGTGACCATTTGCTATAGCTCTGTTCGCAGCAGTAGCAGCTTAGTCATATTGGCTATTCCAAATTTGGTATGAGTGAATTTGGACAATTGACAAAAGACCGCCCAATGTGTCGTATGTTTTTGAATTACCAATGTTAAATTTTGCATTTTTCTTCCTCATAATTTTCAGGATTTTTGCCAAGGATTGGAACCGACCGATTCCCATCACAGCCGAGTCCGAGACAGAGCCGAATCATTGACTTCCGAGTCCGAGACGCGAGTCCGAGTCTTTCAAACTCGGTCTCGAGACGAGACGACTCGAGTCCTCCAACACTGGAGGAATCCCTCTTCCTCCCCTCCCCTCCGTGCCAACACTGGTCCAAGCTATATTTGAGGGAAGCTTGTTCCATTTGGCAAAAACATTGGTCCTTGGAAATATGGCGCCACAACAGCAAAGCCATGTTTTCAGATCTTAAGTACCACTGTTGTGTGGGATGAAAATGTCTTGTGACACACCTACACACATGTGTGTCATTGTACGTGTTTTTGGGCCAGTGAAGTGACTGATGTTGAGTCGGGTTTTGTTTTCAATTGTCCCGCTGGTATGGAGCCCGGGAATTTGGGTTGTCACTTATCAATTTGTTTGCAGTCACAAACGTGACTGAGGGGTGGGTCTTTGTACCCATTTGTTGACCCATCTAAGTGCAATGACTGACCTTGCGCGGGGTAGTAGGGGTGCATCATACATTGACAAGTGCATAATTTTTTTGATGTGCACTTGAGATTCGTCAAAAATGAACAAACACCGTTATAGCTTTATAGCTTCATCATTGATAATATATAATTTACAAACTCACATAATTGGAGAAATTCCTGTACCTCCGTCTTAGTTTCCGTCATTGACGAGTTAAGTGTTTCCAGCAGATACCAGTCAAATATTGCGTTGTCAGACAATTTTTTGAACCTGACTATCATAGCTTCGTTGGGGTAATTAGCATCTAGGCAAAATCGATTTATTTTCATTTTCCACATCACTAATAGAAAAAAAATCCTTTTCATTTTTAACATGGAATATCTCAGAGATTTTTTTTGTTTTTTCGCTACTAAATATCAATCTGTATACACTCCATTTCCCCTTGTTCAATGTCCATGAGAGAAGCAAGCATTGGCAGCTTGGACCTGTGGTTGTTGATTGCCAGTGACTTGTTTCAATCTGTATATTGCCGACCTAGTGGTTTTTTTTTTTTTTTTGATTATTTTCGTGAGTGTAGAATACGGTTGACCTTGCCATCCGTGAAAAAAAATTGGAATACATTTTCTTAATATATTTAATTGGAGAAATGGGATGTATTGGATATTTGTTACAGTGTTTGGCTCTGTACAAATCAAGTCATAAAACTTGTCTGGCAATCCTATATCCAACTGGTGTCTGCTGGAGTACTTCTCGTCAATGAATGAAAACTAAGACCAATGAGTTTGCCAATTATTGTTATTGATATCTACAAGTGATATGAAACCTGACCGTTTTTCGTTCATTTGACATGATCCAAGTGAGCATAGCCACTACTGATCTCAATATTATGAATTGAAACACCGTTATTCCATGAGAGTTCTACTACAATATCTACCTACCCTTGTGTCTTTAATAGGCTATGCCGCTATTGGTATGGTATAGGTCAACGTTACAAGCCCTCGTGCTGCAAAGCCACCCAGACAAAAAATTAACATTGGAAACACTGATGTGTATTTAAGGGATAAATACGGCAACTGGGGAGACTTTTACTGTAGAATAAACAGTCGGACTTCTGAATTTAGGTAAGAACAACGAGGCGAAGATGATTCAATAAGCGAAATTCAGAGTCCAGACTGTTCATGACCGTTAAAAGAAGTCGACGCTGCTTGTAGATTATTCTTTATTCTACAAACCCGCAAATCAAGGATTATCCAAACGTTTAGAGATATCTATATCTCTAGATTATATCTTTGTATCTCTAAACATAAATAAGGGTGGGTAGCTAGGGTAACTATTGCTTGGTTCCATCGAAGTAAATGTTGTTCGATGCGTACCATACACAAAAGATTGGCAGTGCGTGCTGTGTGCGGGTACTTCCACCAGGTTCGACTGCAATACAGACAGGATTGGGCGTTGCTGCAACCGGAGGATCTGCGGCGTGTGAACATGGCGTTCCCAATTCCACGACGACGCTTCGTTTCGCTCGTTTGTGTAGTCCGTTTGGAAGTACGCCCTTGAAGGGCGGCGTATACTGCAAGCCGGATCTGCGCTGTAAACATGAATTCCAAAGGCTCACGCCACCCTTACATCCGCGTTCAAAAAGTACTGCTTTACTTATGACCCAGCAAAGCGAGCAAGTATTCAATTGCTGTGTCACTCTGACCAGCTTACTGTTATTGCAAAAATACTATCCTCTAAAACTTGATGGGATTAGCCAGCAGAATCCTGTAATTTGCAATAAACGGATGGCGTGGGGTTGTGATAATCCGATTCAACAACTTTGACCATCAATATATGTCTTAATCGTATCAATGTGGATGGATAAATATGTTGGGAAGCATCTATGATCGAATCATTGTCAAAAAGTTGGACCTTCTGCCCGAGGGAGCCTCCTAATTCTGCCTTCTAAAAAGCTTTGGTTTGCTAAAAGTAACATTCTTCTGCTTTGCTCCAAAAATAGCCGGAATATGAACTCATGAGGCCAGCTGGCTAGAGGTAATGCTTCTTAGCTTAGGAGAGATCCACACTATGTCTGTCATCACAACCTCAACAAAGAAAATGGAGGTTACCGAAAAACAAACACCTCACTCTCAAGAAACAGGATTACGTCGAGGTTCTGCACACTTCCCTGTGGAATGTGGATTTCTTGGCTTCAGAAGCCTCAAGAAGCAGCCAGTTAATCATCACTGGGTTTTGGATCGGCTCCGGCACATCAATGAAATATCACCCATTCATGAGACTTCAGCGAGGGCAGTCCTGTCAAACGTCTGCTATTAGAGGAGGTGGCAGTGATTTCCATTGGTCTCCTCCACCCCACCCCTCCGTGAAATCCTGAATCAAACCCCCAGCAGTCGCTACATCGCCTGGCAGTTCTCGCCTGGGAATGACTGGAGATTATTTGAGACATTTTTCCGATGACACATGGACCTTCAAGGAACTATTCTCATGCAGGTGAACAGACACGTGGGAACCTTCACAGTTTGAGACAATCCTCTTGATGACCTTGGTCTGATGAAGCTGCTCTCCTAGTGACGAGTACTTATGCAGGAGAGATGGCACCTGTCGATAGACTCTCCATACCCTTGGCAGGTCCTGCTGACACAAGATCAGGTACTTTCGAGAGTGGGCAACGTCTCCTCTTCTGAGATGAGAGCCCCCCAGAGACGGAGACCTCTACAAGACATTCCAGTCAATCCGTATATATAATTTTATGACTCTAGTATTGGTCAAGCTGGTCAACAGATGTCATCCACCATCTAGTAGCAGACTGCAGTCTTCAAGTCCAGCCTCTTCGTCTCCCCTTGAAAGAGAAACTTATCATAGGTTTGCAGCATTAGCTGACGAAGACTACGTTTTGTCAGCAAGCGCTAAGTGCTGGAGAAATGTCTGCACTGTGGATGAAAAAATGGCCAACTGGTAGTGTGTCAGCAATCAGCCACGTTGTCCACCATGCCAATAGGACCATCACCTTAGGATCACACACATCTCGAAATGAAGTGGTCTGATGTTAGAAAAGCCAGGTGGATTCTGGCTTGGGGGGGCTGCAGAAATAGTCCTGAGTCTGTTGAGAGGTTCTCTTCAAGCTGTTCCACTGGTGACAATATGTCTCCTCTGAACTCTTGTAGTGCTGATTCCTCTACGATGAGCCCCTCCCCACTTTGGGGGTTCATAACCTCCGCCATCATTCCAGTCGTGATGATGTTTCTTGTCAGGTCGTAAGAATCTTCCCCCAACAAACACCGCTGATATTATAAGAGCTCCAATTTTCCTTCCCTGGAGCGGGCCAGATGCATCCCTGGTTCCGTCTGCCGCCATCTGAACGATTCTCTTCCTTCAGCGGGGACCTGGAGGCAATTTTCCTGTTGTGTTTCAATCAAACCCTAATTGCTACATCTGTCCATGAGCGAGGCATTCCTCAGAAGTTGGAAGAGTCTGATTGGCGAGTCGGCCTCACGAATCAACCTCCACTGCCAGTTATCAGGCTGAAACCCCCAACAGGCCAACTGGAACACTGGAAGAGAATATCTAGCTGCCTCCAATACTTTTGGCCTGATGAGTGGCGTTCTCCTGATCCCCACTCTGCCATTCACCTACGTGTACCTCCCGGTCGTGCAGGACAGTCAGGTATCCCTCAACGTGCCTGGTAGACCAATCTGTCTGTCGTCAGTCAGCCCATCATCCAGGATCATGGCCCGGGTCCGATGCAGCCTGACTCTCGAGTTCCGACAACCTGTGGAGCTAGTCTTACACAACTTGGCACATAAAGAGCCTGATCCCAAGTTTGAGGTGTACTTCAGGCATGCCCAGGCCAGTGAAGGTAGGTACAGCGAACGTACAATTTTATGAATGGAACCTGAAATCCTTACAGGGTCTCTGCCAGAGTGGATGGGTGAGGGGGTCGGGAGAATTTTTAATCCTATGTTAAAGTGGCACCTTGAACCCTGCAGTGGCCCCCTCATGGGTTTGGGCGATCATTCCTGATCATATTGTTGTCTTCGGCAACATATTTTTTTCCCGTTTTTCTAAACCCTGATGGGAAGCCTGTCTCAGGAAGGTGTCGCCTGTTCATAATCAATCCCGGAGGAGTACGGGCAGAATTTCAAGGGGTTTTAATGAACACTTTTTTTTCTCGATCAATTTTTCTGGATGAATTTTGCAATCAAGTCAAAAGCTTGAGATAATATATCTGACAGAATGATATGGCGACGGGGTGGTCAGTCCAGTTTTTAATTTGCTCACTTGTCATGGGGTGTGTCTGAGTTTTTGCAGAGTCACATGTGTTTTGTGAGAATCGTTGTGAGGCCAACTAAAAAAAGTGCTCTCGTCCTAATTTGCGGTAAAATTGTGAATGAGGGCCCTTTTTTGGGAGGGGAAATCCCTATATCGAACGAACTATGACCTTTTTAGACTAAGTCTCAATTTACAGATTCGATATAGAGTTCCTACCTTTCCAAATGTTTGTTATAGATTTTTTGTTTTTTGAAGAACACCTGCTACAAATTGCTTCCTGAACGCCCGAGGAATCGGTATCCTTCCTCTTCACAATCTAGATTACTTTATCATGAGCTAAGGTTAGGGTGGCCTAACATCTATTGTACGAGGATAGAATCCCAGTTTAAGCTTAGTCTTTGCTCACTAAGGGTTTTTCACAGCCAGCCATTGTGTACTCAGGTTGGACTGTTTCAGTGTTTCCTTCCTCCCTAGGGACGCTCCGCTGTGTTTTTGTTATCGGTCACCAGCTATCCGGTTGAGCTTTGTGATGCTCATGTCAATTCTATCTATCTACTATCCTTCTATCTATCCATCTGTAAACTTTTGCTTTTTGGGCCCACAAAGTGCTCTTTTTTGATGAATCTCAACCATACTTGGTCACAGCTTTTTATTGAGTGATGGGTCATCTTTGACCACCTAAAAGGTCAGGGTCAATGATGTTTAAAGTGCACAATGGCCAATAAGGATGAGTAAACTGCAAACCGTTACTCCTCCCACAAATTTTTGGTGCCAGTGGCTGATGTTCATTCATAATATGTCTATCAGCAGTAACCTTGGGGTGTTCAGGAATTTTGGTCCATGTCCCCCACGTGGGCCCGAGGGCCCATTTCATGGAATTTCACACAATGGTACTTGGAAGGCATCTCCTCCTACAAGCTCCACGATTTTCTTCAAACTTCAAATGTAATGTTCCTTGGGTGGTAGAGGGCCATGGGGTGTTAGGAATTTTGGGCCGGGCCCAGTTGGGCCAAACGGCCCATTATGTGAAATAACCCAAAATATTGTATCTTCTACAAATTTAGCTGATTTAGTGCGATGTTTTTTAGTCGTAATGATGAGTTAATGACATACCTCTGGGGTTATGTGGCAGGATTTTTGTTAAAGGTCCGATTGGCCGAAGGACCCATCTATTTATTCCACAATGGTGCGTGAAATGCATTCTCCTCCCCCACAGGCTTCAATTGATTCTCTTCGAAATTACATGTAATGGCCCTTGGGTAGAGGAGCCATTGGAGTGTTCAGGATTTGGGGCACAGGGCCAATGTGGGCCCTAGGGCCCTTATATGAAAACTGTTAAATCTGGTATCCTACAAATCTAGTTGCACCATGTTGATGTCGGTCATATGATAGTATAATAGCCATACCATCAGGGTCGCCCAGGGATTTAGGACCCAGCCCAGTTGGACCCGAGGGCCACGATGTGGAATTATGCAAAAAGCTTCGCCCTCTTACAAGTTGTTTTGGTGCACAGTACTGACATTAGGTCATAATGATGGGTTAACAATCGTCACCTTCGGGGGTGTGTTCAGGAATTTTTGATCAACGGTCCACTTGGGCCCGAGGGTCCATTTCATGGAATTCCAATTAGTTACTTGAAAATGCAACTCCTTCACAAGGTAGTTGATTTTATTTAGAGTTACATGTAATGCTCCTGGATTAGTGTCCATTTGGGGTGTTTCCAAACTTCTGGGGAAGGCCCAATTGGGCCATAGGGCCCCCCACCCATGTTAAATTTCATGCAAAATGCTTACTTGATGCTCAAAAGTCAGTGCTGATGTCGGTCATAATGAGGGGCGCCTAGTAGCCATACGTACCTTCAGGGCTCTCAGGAATTTCAGACCGCAGCCAGTTGGGCCGAGGGCCATAACTTACAATCACGCAAAATGCTTCCTCTCTCCCTACGTGCTGATGTTGATATAAGATGGATTTATGGTCAACCAATGCTATTGGATTTTTGTCCAAGGACCCACTTGGGCCCTACAGCCTAATTTAACTCTATCTGGGCTGTGTCACAATTGCCTTTTGGGCCCCCAAACAGTCATTCTGTGATGGATGTCAACCAAACTTGGACACATTGTTATTGACCCATGAGACATGATTGACTTTGTGAAGGTCAAGAGGCAATATAGGCCATTATGTATAACATTTCAAAATGTATCTCCTACAAAGTACATTAGATTTTCTTGAAACTGTGCTCCTAATGTTCCATTGGAGGTGCTCTTTTCAGCTTGTTTGCAGATTTTGGATACAATATCATATAGTTTTGTTAGAATTGAAGCAGTAACATCTGATGAAAAGAAGCAAAACAGTCATTCTTTGATGGATGTTGACCAGACTTGGACCCAATGTTCATTGACTTTTGTCACTTGTGAAGGTCATTAAGGTGTGCAGATAGGCCTTGTTGAAATTGGCCTTTTTCCTCTCTCCCTCAATTGGGCTTTTCTTTGATGAATTGTTGACTAAAGTGAGTGGGGAACAATGTTATTGGATGCTAAGACCCCGGTCTTGGCCATATGCAGACATTGTCAAAGGTTGGCAAAGGCACAATAGGCCATTTGCTTGAGACTGCCTTCTTGGCCTCATGATCTTGAACATTTAACAATGTATAATTGTAAATTCGTCTTAGTACATTTGTGCGTTTTGAGTACAGCACCATGTTGCTCTTGTTGTTTTTCTTCTCATGTTCGATGTGAATATCTAAAACGGGACCCCTTGCTCTACTAACCAGCAATAGCTGTAGCTCTCTAAACTGGACTCCTCTAAAGCTCTTATTCTGACAGACATGCTCTGTCCCCCCACCACTGGCACTAAAGTATCGATGTATAGAACTCGGTAACACTTTTCAATTACCAGCTACACACGGCACTGCCTCAGGAAGGTGCTTGCTATTATCTACAGGAAACTGTTTTAGCCAGAACAGTTTTATGTTTTTTAACACCCCGTTTCCCACACAGCAAGTATTTTCATCCACTACTCAGATCTGCAAAAAAATAACAAAACAAAAAAAAAGAATGGCTTCGGGATGATTTTGGGCGTCTTCCTCTGCTTCTCCTGGTTGTTCCGAAGGGGGGCTGCAGCAGAATTGCTGTATCTGCGCCCGCACTCACAGTGACTATGATGTATTCATGCGAGATGGGTCATGTCGTTGGCAAGGTGCTGAGAGTATCCCATTGGTCGGCAAGGTGAACCAAGTCGGGGATGATCTCCTTCTTTCCACATGGATGTGTGACAACTATAATGTGATTTATAATGTGAGTTTGCCGCGGCGTAACAATGAGTCTGGGGGGCCCTTGGTCTAGAGAAGGAATGGCCCTCGTGACTGCTCCTGACAATCAAATCGATTCGCACGCACCCATGACGCGGAGCGCAATTTCCAAAGGCTGGGTCCTGGGCCCCGCCCTAGGGCCCTGAAAGCTTGGGTTCTTCAAGCCCACTGGTGCCATCTAAGCCATATGCGATTTTGTGGTGATTTTATGAGATATGATCAGCGACTCGACCAAGACTGGTACTGGGAGAGCCAACCAGCTTGTGTTAACTGATTTGTAGAAAAGCTTGAGTCGTGAATTCCGCCTTCTCTTCTGCAGTGTAGGCAAGCCGAGCATACTTTGCAGCGAAGGTTTGAAGCACAGGGGCTCGTAGTGCTGACCTATCCCCATAATGTGCGCCTAGCCTATAGCAATAGTACATATATGGGGGGGGGGGGTAGGTTTCAACCCTACGACCGCTTTGTTTTGAAGAGAGTGAATTCACAGTTTGTGAACATATTCAGGCCATCGATTTAAGATTTTATTTTAAGGTTTATTTTGAGCCTAGCCTAGGCTAGTGTAAGGCGTAATATTAGCTTTTTATCGCTCCCGCCTAGCCTTCCTAATCACCGGCCGTCTGCTACAATAAAATTCACGTTATTGCTAAGTTCTTGATCCTCGAAATAATAAAAATGACGTCACAAACAGGTACGTGAATAAGAGAAAGATCTGATTGGAGGTTTTATTTGTTCCTTCTATTTCCTGCTTCCAAAAAAGTTTAAAATCATTGTATAATCATGGTAACGTCAAGGTTGAATGAAAAAAGGGCTTCCACCTCTAACGACAAACAAAACACGAATCTTCGACTCTAGAAATTATTCCACAATTTCTGTCTGGGCATGCAAATGAAATAGCCACCTCAGCCTAATGTGATTTGGTCCAAGTTATAACGTGACCCTGACGTCACAAACACCCTCTAAAACTCACTCCAAATTTGGACCATCACAACCATCCGTAACAATAATACATGACTCATACAGCAAATACGAAGGATAATCATTGGATCCCAGAAAAACAATACAGTGGACTATAGGTGCCACTAGCATAAATAATAAGATATTGATGAATGACTTGGCACTTCTAATAGGTTTCATAACACTATATTATAACATAGTGGAAATATTAAATAAGTGTATCAGCTTCCTAAACACTACCTAGGGAAATAAAGACTGTCCTTGAGGTGACCTTCACAACGATTCCACCTCCTCGAACAGTCGTACTATACGGAAGCTTAGAAGACAGGCATTGGAACATTAACCCTAATGGTTCACAGCAGGAGCTCTCAGCCCCTCTAAGAATACCATAAATTAAGATCGCCAGAATGACCTTGACATGACCTACAGATATACATCTGTGTTCGTAACTTCGTATATACAAAGAAAAAATTAAATGAGTCGAAACTCCTCTCACACTAGTTGGGAATGTTTACGGGATCACAAGTAACGGGTCTGTGTAGGTTTGGCTAGTGGCTTTTGTTGGCTGCGCTTGTCTGACATGGCATACGCATTGATTATAATGCACATGAAGAATTTCTGTGCTATCATGTTATTACATGGTACCAAAAACAAGTCGACCCACGTCACTCACAATTACATTTAAATGAAGTGGAAACGCTCAAATAATCGAGAAGTATCTGTAATACTCAGTGAAAACTTATCCAAAGTACATATCGTGAGAGGAATATCTTCAGTTGGTGCTTTTGCGACCATGGGAAAGTTTTATTCTTGAGACCCCATAGCATGACACCACATGGATGAGAAAGATTTTCACACTGTAGGCCTACTACCATGTACATTGTCTTGTCTTGTCGTCTACTATGCAAACACCAACTAGTGGTTATCACTGCACAGGGGGCAACATGCAACATGCGCAAGCTTAAAGACCTGATGATGAACAATGTCAATGTCAGAAAAGACAGTGGATTTGTGTTTTTTTGGTGGCTTGAAAGCACATTTGTTCCAATCCTGGGAATTGTTCTTGGCCAATATGACCACTTGAAAGCATCTGTGTGAACGCGAACTTGTCTATAGCTTGAGCCATTGGCTAATGAAGATCTTGAGTGATGATTAGTCGACTCGACAAAGACCGGTACAGGGAGAGCCACCAGCTTGTTAACTGATTTGTAGAAGAGCTTGAGTCGTGAATTCCGCCTTCTCTCCTGCAGTGTAGGCAAGCCGAGCTGTTGATGAAGGGCTGTCACACTGGCTGATCGACGATAGGCTTTGCAAACAAGCGAGCTGCTCTACGCTGAACCATTTCCAGTTTTGTAAATGTTACATGCTTTGTATGGATCCCAAACTGAGGAGGCATATTCCAAACAAGAAGATTTATAGGCAGTAACTTTAGTTTTGATATACAGTTGTGAAGATGTCTACGAATCAATCTAAGAACTTTGGAGGCTTAACAAACAATGTTGTTGATATGCGATGTCCCAAGAGAGATTACTTGTGATTGTGACACCAAGGTATGTATGTTCGTTCACTAGTTCGAGAGGAGTGTTATCAATGACATATTTGGTTTGTATAACTCTCTAACCACCATGGACTTGCACTTAGAAGCATTCAGATCGATCTGCCAACATTTGCTCCATGATGAAAATTCATCCAGGTCTTGTTGGAGGCTATGACTGTCAGTGATGCAACCGATAGTTTGAGTACAAATGCAGTCATCAGCAAACATATGTTGGTATAGTTTTATGCCAGGGATGTGCCCACACTGGGCGACACTGGGTGGTGGAACCCGGCACTCAAGACAAAATAGCCTAAATTACCCGGCACTATTTAGTGCTGTACAGTGCTAGTAACTATCATATTGACACTTTACTGCTCCCCAACATACCTGTTAATCAATTTCCACCCGGCACTCAAAATTGCCTGGCCACATCCTGTTATGCGTGTAGGAAGATCATTAATATATAGAGAGAAAAAGCAAGAACTGTTTCCTGAGGTACTCCCAACAAGACAGCACCAGTGACGATTTGACACCATTGATAACAACACACTGGTCACGGTGATTCAAAAAAGCCTTATCCAATCCATGTGAGGATCTTGACAGAAATGCCATGTGTTGGAGCTTGTAGGCCAGATGCTTATGTAGCACCTTGTCGAATGCTTTGCTGAAATCTGTAATCACTACATCAGTTTGAGCTTTACAGTCCAAGCTTCTAGCCAGATCGTTGATGGTTATAGCCAATTGAGTTACACAGGAGTGATTCTTCCGAAAACCATGTTGAACATTTGAGGTGAGTGAAACTGGCCTGTAATTTCCAGAGTCTGTTGGACTTCACTTTTTGAAAAGAGGTGTTACTATGGCTGTGTTCCAATCCTGGGGCAGCTGTCCAGAGTTGATTGACTTTTGACAGATGGTTGTTAGAAATAGAGCGATGGTGGTTGAAAACATCTTCCAGAACATATGATGAAATACCATCTGGCCCACAAGATTTATTCACATTAAGTTTATCCAAAAGTTTCTGCACACCCTATTCCAAAATATTCAAATCAGGTATGCGACTGACTCATAAGCGGGGATGGGGTAGGGTAGAGACACGTGTACACACATAAGGCAACGTACATCGCATCGGACGGTACCAGTCAGTACACGTTAGTACTGGTCGGTACCAATCGGTGTTTAGCTGAGCTGCACTATTCCTCAATAATTTACTTTGTATTAATTTGTACAGGCTAGGTCCACCATCTACAAACTAGTGGCCGTGGTCAGATCTTCCCATGTGATTACAATCGCCACTTGTCAAAAAATTAGAAATAATGTCACCCTCTTCTTTCGCCTCCCCTCTTCTTAATTTAGGACTAACAAGTAGAGTAGCCTAAATGTAGAAACTTCCAATTTCGCTATGATCGACGTGAGTGTGACTAAGCTCGGGCCAAGTGAAAAATGAAACACGTTGATCGTCTGAGTTTGGGAAATCATCGAGGATAGGGGGAGTAAGTGAGCTATTCATTTTGTCTCGCTGAATGAAATTCAGGAGGAGACTTAGTGGTCACTATGGTTGTGTGTGTGGGTATGACAAGAGTCAAGGTCATCAAAGGTCATTTTGACGGTGTTTTTAATTTGCATAATTTATGCCTTTTTTCAAAGTCTGCTTATTTTCATGGAACTGATATTGTGAGGTAGATTAGGGGTCCGTAGAGGTCAGATACAGTGTACTGTGTTTAATTTGCATAATTCTGCTAATTTAACTTAGTCATATTCTCACAGGGGTTTGTGGCACATGATCAACATTCAGTCTAAAAATGTGTGGGTGTAGATGTAGCCTACCCTTGGTTTCAAGAATTTTGAATATTATTACTCTCCTCCCATGTACAAGATATTCACAACCACACACGAACAATACACCAATTGATTTCACTGTGCCGCGATCTTCATGAAGCCACCGCATTACAAATAATTTTTTTTTTGTTTGTCTGTATTGGAACTTGGGTCTGGAAAGATCCTGACCACCAAAACCCCCTCCATGCATGCACCACGTGGTTTTGAATGATGATGTTATTAGCTGCCCACAACAAAATCCCCTGATAATCAACCCATCAGATCAAGGTGGTTGAAATTTAATAAATTTAATATACTGGGTCAAATGAAAATCTCTGATCGCTATAAAATAGGCGACTATCAGTTTTGAGAACCCACGTTGTTTCATTTTTCTAATCGAAAACATCCAAAAAAGACCATAATCACAATATATATATATTAACATATTCCGACAAAAATGACTTCTGCAAAAAAGGAGAGGCCTTTTTTGTATTTCTGTTATTTTAAACATATTTTGTGAGAAGTGATGTACCCTTACTGTTCACACAACTGTCCCAGAAATGCTCTTATACATTTGCAAGGCAGCAGAAATTGAAATACGAAATAAGGTTTTACTGGTTATAATTGCATCAATGAATACCAGGTACTGATGTTTGAATATTGGTATTATGGGTGGGGTCACGGATTAGATGGTTTAAAGGGTTACGGTAAGTTTAGATTCTGTAACATGGAGATTTGTGATGACATCTCCAATTGATTCTGACCCTAACCCTACCCCAGGCCAATCCCTAACAACAGTGTAACTGACACCATCTGATACATCCCGGTACACCTGGTATACAATACTGTATGCAAAATATGTTGTTTTTTGTCTCGCCTTAACAAACATTATTTTTAGCCGGATTTCTCGGAAACGCTCAGCCAATTTTGATGAATTTTTGGGTGTACACCTCCTATATAGATGTTTGGGCAGCAAATTCATTATAAAGTTGTAATTAGCTTATTTATGTATTTATTGTTGAAGTTCGTTAGCAAGATTAACGCATGACCCGTATGTGCTACAGTGATGTAGTTTGGCATTTAGGACCTGGATGACAGGTAGAATAACTGGTCAGATTTTCAGGCCCGAAATATCTAATTAAGTGGTCCAATTGCATATTTATGCAAATTTTTCCAAGTTTGTCAGATTTTCCCAAACTTGGTGTATGATGGTCCTACCATGGTTTCCTGAGAAATTTAAATTGAAGTCGGGGTCACTGGAAGGGTCCTTTTATGTGTTTTAATTTGCATCTTTTTTATGCATTTGTGAAAGTTCGTTGGATTTCCTTTCCATAAAACTTGGTAGGAATGTGACCACCTTTGATCCAGATCATTTGAAGGTACAGCTGGGTCATAAGAGGTCATTGTATGTGCCTATTTGCATAATATATCCCAATTTCCACTTGGGGTAAGAATTCCGCCAACCGCAGTTATATGGTCCATTACTTTTTCTTGATCTTATGTGTTTGATGTTCCGGAATTTGAATTCCATCATATAATATCTTCCCTGTCAGAATAAAGCACTAGGAACAGTAAACCATAGCTCGCTCCTGTGACAATTTGCTGTTATAAGCTGGCCCCAAAGCAAACCCTCTCTTACCCAACAATTGGAATAGGTTGATAAGACATTCAAAAATACTTTAACATTTTTGTTCCCTCTCTTCCTTGCCTGGGGACTAACATTTTTTTTCCCCTCTTTTCTTGCCTGGGGACTGGGGACAAATTGGAGGTTTCCTAAAGATATCTTTTTTATACATCCTGACTGCTGCATGGGGATAGTTTGTTGGTGGGTGTGGGGAGCGGGAGGTTGTTTCGCTGTGCCTCGATGGGGGGGGGGGATGGCAATGTCCTGGCTGCTTGGAAAAATAAAAAGGCAATGAATAATTTAGGAATGATTTCAAAAGGAAAAAAGCCTGGGCTGCTTAGGGGATTTAGAACATTTCAGTTGGATTTTGGGTCCCAGAGGTGAGTTGACTGAGTGATAAACTTGATCAAATTTGGTATTTATGTAGAGAATAGTTAGGGGGGGGTAATAAGAGGAAAAAAGGATTTAAGGGACTTTTGTAATAGTAGTCAAACTTATTGGTCCGTTATTTTTAGGAATTTTATGTGTATATTTGAAAATATGGGATGTTCGTGTTAACATACAGGGCTGTGCATTAACTATTTGGTTTGTAGTGTAGTGAATAAATGAAACCACCGATCGCGCAACCAGTTGAGACCCTTTTTGGCGATCGCCTTGTTGTTTTTGACTAAATATTGCCTAGACTTGATGAGACACCAAGCTTGGGTGTTCATTGTTAACTCACAATAATACTGGACAGAGGGATGCTGTGGTAAGACTGCAATACTGTGTGACCTGTTCTACCCAATAGAACGTTAAAAGATTCTCGATACAACGTCCATCTATAGGAGGCAGCCGTGAAATATGGGGTTGGGCCCAAAGAAGTGTTACCAGGCTTTTAAAAACTTGTGTATTTACCATTTTTTGTATAACTTAGCATCGTGAGATTCTGAGATAACTATATCATTACCACATTGAGGATAGGTCGAAGAACTAAAGAACAAACCAGCATGTCACCTGAAAGTTCCCGTAAGTCATGATGCTCTTTTTGATCATTCTAAAGTGAAATCCTATGAATACCATGTGGGGGGGGGGGGGGGGGTGGGTTTGATCTACAGCACCTTTGGTGCTCTTGTTGGTCCCTGCCTTGTCCTGTCATACTTGGAACTGAAAAAATGTGTTGCAATCTATAATACATTAGAGATTGACAATAAGACCAAAATGACGCAATGTTCAAATAACATAAACATGTATATTTTCCACCCGTGGGCGGAACGCCTGTGACAAAGGTTCCAAGTTCTCAAGAACTTGAAAAGGCGAGAGCTTGTATTTCTCATCGAGCCTTGCCTTCCTGTCAGCAAACACCTTGATTTTCTATCTATATCAGTGGACCATGCCTCCTCGCTCCCGATGGGAAGGATAGCCAGCGAAACCAGCCGATCTTGGGAAATTGTTGAACAAATTCTGGATAATAACTTTCAACTTGAAGAATTATCTTTCTCCAGTCGCCAATGTGACTGGAAGTGTAATATGGACCAGGGCCGCATAGCTGCAGGACAAGAAACTTGTACCTGTCTCTCGAGTCTATATCACCATAGCACCATCGGAACGACTCATCTCAGTAACAAGGTCATGTAGTCCTGATGTCACTCCACGCCATCTGTGCATATGTCTCCTTTGTTTTATCTGCCTACCTCTGACCGTCTTAACGGACGCCATTAATGTCATGGGACAGAAGATTCTTGGGAGAACTAAGTTGAAGGGCTCAGCGAATAACTGGCTGGCCTCTGAAGCAATTTCTTCCCCAATGGATGATAGTGGTGTCATCATTCATAGACGTTTCAAGGCTGTGGAATCCTCCTTTGGGTCCTGTGATCTGGTGTCGGGCAAGCACATTCGTCACAACAAAAAAGAAGAGGAACGAACCCACTCGCCCAGCATCGCTCGTGGACAACTGACAAGGACATAATAGGTACCCAGCGTAGCCACATCATTTCCAGTGACCTCTTGAGTCAGTCATGCAGAAAGAGGGATACGAGATTTCATTTCAATGATGAGTACATGAACCCCTATTGTTTTGGGGTCCGATCGGAGGTCATCTGAGGTCACTACTCACTAGAGGTCCAAGTCTGAAAAACCTTTGTAAACAGGAAAAGTCCAGAATAGTTAGTCCGATCAATTTGAAATTTTTGTTAAACTTTCTTAGGATAGAGCATGCACCCATTGTTTTTTGGTCTGGGGCCAGGTCAGAGGTCATCATAGGTCAAAGTCTGGGACCTTGTCCATAATTTTGACCTATCAAAAGAAATTTGATGTATATTTTTTTATGGTGAGTATAGGACCCTCTGTTTTAGATGATCGTGGGTCAATTTTGGTGAAAAATTAAATTTTTCCAGATAGCAACTTACCCATTTGGACCCTGCAACCCCACCCACCCCGCGCCATTAACATCTGGCAAATACCACAAAAGTCCGTGGTTGGCCACCCCCATACCCTTCTCTTTTCGCCAGACGTTTCGTCTACCATTGAGCATCTTCTTGGCTTAGAAATTCGTCAAGAAGTTCACGCCTTTAGATTTTGTCTAATTACGACTCCAATCATATCGTTTTAATCTTTTGGACCAACCTGTCTACAGTTGATTTTCACCTATTCCAAACGATTTTTTTTTCTTATGGATTATGCCGTTTTTGAAGAACTTATTCTCTCTCTCTAGCTCAATTTGCGTATCCTTTTGTTTAGGCCTAAGCTGCAATCTAACATTATTCGTGTACACGTTCCCTACTGCCTAACTTCACGTGCGTGTGACTTCGACCCGTATTGTGTTACGTGCAGCCGTGCTGGGACTTGTTGTCCGGTGTGCTTCCCTGCCCCCGCCCGCCCTCTTCCCTCCCTCCTTCCCCCTGGGTTCCCCTTCCGACCTTCCCGTCCCTCCCCGTCCCTGGTTTGGGGGGTCCCGCGCGCAGCGCTAGGGATTCTCGTTAACGTAATGGTGAGAGAGGGGGAACGTAACTTCGAGTAAGTACCTTCGCCTGTATGTATTATGGTTTCATGCATGAATGCGGCTCGTTGCCTTTGCTCGGCCTTATTACGGTAATGTTTGAACTGGCCCATAGTTCCAACTGTTCGTGGATGGGCTCCTTCATGATTATCGCTCTTTGCCTTCGGTTGAGCGTACTTCGCAATGTTTTAATGTGTTACGCATGTTTCCAGCGTTGATATATATATATATTGCTTTATGCCCGTGGTGAGTTCGTGGTCATAGAGACCCCCTCCTCATCGGCCCCTTCCCAGGTAGGGAATAGTGGGGCCTTCCATCTCCGATCCTCAATGTTGATGATACTTTTGCATACCTTTTGCCACTTCATTTTCTCCCAGTAGGGAAATGGATGCTCCTCACTTTTGATCGCCGATATTTTCAATGTGGTCACTTATGTATGCTACTTTACCATATATTGACTCTATGTCCCATGAGCGGGGTCCAACTTAGAGACTCCTCAGCGCGCCTTCCTCCTAGTTGGAGAAAGGGGCCGCTTGTACCTTGGTTCGCCGTTGTGTCGATGTATGCTACGATGCCTTGTATTGGTTTTTTGTCCGTGAACGAGAATGTATGACGGAAAGACTTCCCCACGGCCTTTCTCTCAGTCTGGCGAAATGTGCCGTTGTAGCTCATCATTTGTCCGCTGCTGGCGACTCGAGAGGTAGCGGGTATGTCATTGTGAGCCGAGGCCCGTAAGCCCGCTGCGGACATCACGGCGTCGGAAGTGAAGAAGGCCGGGGATCGTCGCCAGAGTGGGAAGTCAGCGTCTTCGGTCCTCGAGGAAGGACCCTGGGAGGAAGAAGGGAGAAGGTCGAACCAAGAAGGACTTCGAGCTCGGCCCCATCGGGGCAGGGGTGTTGTGTGTTAGCACGGTGGAGCCGGCCTCCCCGGGCATGGAGCTCTGGATCATCCCAGTCCTCGTGAACTTGGGCCGGGGTGACCTAAAAGCCGCGATTCGGCTTCGGTGTCTAGGCCAACACCGACTTTGTCGGTGCCTGGTTCGGCTAGTGGTGCCGAAACACCCCCGTCCGGGCCGGAGGCCCCTCCCGGCGCGCGGAGGGAGCCGACTCAAAACGGGCCGGCAGGGTGATCCTCGCGTGGACTGCGGTTACCCGCCGGTCACGGGCCAGGGCCCCCCCGGCGCGGAGGGGGAGGGGAGCCGACCAAACGGGCCGGCCGGGGTGACCCTCGGGTGGACTGCGGTTACCCGCCTGTCACGGGCGGGGGACCCTCCCGGCGCGGAGGAGCCGACCAAACCGGTGTCCGGCCGGGGTGAGCCTCGGTGGACTGCCGGAACTGCCCGTCACGGGCCGGGGGGCCTCCCGGCGCGGAGGGAGCCGACCCAACCGAGTCCGGCCGGGGGTGAGCCTCGGTTTGGCTGCGGTAACCTCGTTGCCGTCACGGGCCAGAAGCACATCCCGGCATGGAGGGAGCCGACTCAACCTGGTCCGGCGGGGTGAGCCTCGGTGGGGCCTGCGGTAACCCGCCCGTCATGTGGGGGGCTGGTGCCGTCTGAAGCCATATGGGCCGGCGGGCCCTGGATCAGACGGAACGGCCCGGGTCTGGCGCTGGATACGGACGACAGCCGGCGCCGCGGAAGGCGTTCAGACCCAATTGCCGGCCCGGCAGCCACGGTCATGGGGTGCTGGGAACTTGCTGCCACACCACGGGACCCAAAGCAGTATCACAGGTACATCGGGATCGCCGGCAGCCTCTTCTCACGTCGACCATAGCGAGTGGAAGCGGCCCAAGCTTGCCTTAGGTCCCTACACCGGGGGTACAGGACCTTTCTCCCTATGCTCTCGGACCTTCCGATCTCCTCGAACAGGCGAAGGAGCCGCAGGTCTCACCGGGGGCAAACACAGTAGAGCAAAGGGCCATAAGGCTCGTCGTCGTCGTAGATCCTCCCGTGCCTAACGCCGGATAGCGATTCATCTCCGCCGCAGGAAAGGTCGGAGCATCGCTGGATACGGACCCAGAGCCGGCCGCCGACTCAGCCGGTCCGGCGCGGGTGCCGTGAAACTCCGTCCGAGCCGGAGGGCCTCTCCGGCGCGAAGGGTGCCGAGCGGGCCAGTCCGGCGCTTTTGCCGTATCTACCGTCCGAACGGAGGCCACTCTCAGCGCGGAGGGAGTCCGAACGAACCGGTTCGGTGCGGATGCCGTAACACCCCAGAGGGCCTC